>PDGT01000080.1:615702-655668 GCA_003671415.1 Megathymus violae | reverse complement strand
AAAAAAAAAAAAAAAAAAACAACATTGCTTTTTCACAGAATATAAAATAAATTGTTATATAAATAAAAGACAAAATTAATAAACTCCTTAAATAAGTACAAAGAACTCATATAATAAATAAATAAATAAATAAATTTATTTTATCACAGTGTTATATAAAGGTTTTGATCTCTCTCGTTCTCATGCTTCAATCTTTTAATTACGTTTAATCTCATATAAATAAATACTCATCATAGACAGTCACAAATATGGTTGGTAAACGAAACACTAAACCTTACAATAATGACCGGAATTTATATTTTTGGACATCTAGAGAATCTTCTCTATTTATTCATCTAACAGAATTATAAGAGCGATTTATAGCGGAACGTAACGTCGGTATCTGCCATTTTGTTACAACGAAATAATTATATTCTCCTTTCCAAAGTGGCACTCACCTCTGAGCCAACGCTAGCTTGAGCCGATCGTTCTCGTAGCGCAGCTGCTGCTCCGCGGTCTCCGCGCCGCCGGCGGCGGCCTCCACGGGCGCGCCCGCCGACACCAGCGGCCCGCGCGGCGCCCGGCCCACCGTCGCGTAGCCGCCCTGATGGCGACCGACGCGCAGTTTGAATAAAAAAAAAATATCGAAATTATTAGGGATATAGTTGACAGTATTGGGCGTTACTTTGCGGAAATTCATTGTCATGAAATTAGTATTAATTTACTTTGCTTGCGGATTGTTGCAATAGTGAAGTTAATACTAATTTAATAATTATTAGGGATGTATGGATATTAAATTTCCGATCAGGATATGGATACGGATATGTGAATAATATTTAACCGGTTTCGGTTTCGGTTACGGATGCGAAATTATTTCGCGTTATCCGATAGTTTCGGATAATTTCGTTTACGGATATGAGATGTAAGACTTGCATGAAAAATATAATGTATTTACAAGGCAACACTTTGACTTTCTTTTTAGGTATCATAATCATGAATTAAAAACCTTAAAAATTAAATAATATAAACGTCTAAAGATGAAAGCGACGCGGCTAGTACGTCGGCTCAGACAGCGAAAACCTGTCATAACGTGTTTCACTTAGACTCTGCCCCTGTCCGAAATTATTCGAAACTTTTTATCGGATTTGGTTACGGTTTTGGATATATTTTTATTTCGGATATCCGATTGTTTCGGATACAGTTGTTTATTATGGTTACAGTAACAATAATTAGACGCACAGCACGCTCACGCACACGCACACAAACGCACACGCATAGATCAATATATAGATAAATAGAACCCAAGACCCGTTCTCGGAAGATATGGTCAGTGCCAGCTGGGCCGCAGGGATCTACAGAAGTATTACCTGCAACGTGGAGGAGACAGAGTGCGCGCGCTGATGGACCATCATCTCATCGTTCTCTGGCTTCGGCTGAAACAATACCAATATTTAAACTTAACTCTGAAACAAAAGATTAAGAAACGGGTCGCTCTTATAAAGTATCATTCAAAACTACTGATCCTAGAGTGTTCAAAGTCTCCATTGAGAGTTTTACTTAAACAATAACACTCTTAAGCCCGCCCCTTGACATTGACGTGAACACAATGGCGCCAATAACGCCGGCCGTTATTTAGCCGCCAAAATAGCTTTTGTGTTTAACTGACGGCCGGCCATTTTGTTGAACGACATCACGGTTTTCCTGAAATTCGTATTTTTAAGTTGTCTTCCGAAGTATATTTAAATGTATGGTTCTACATAACTATAAGTGAATGTAACTTCTGAGAACATTTGAATTTTACTCCGCCACGGTACTCCAGTGCGGATTGATGGAGGGGTTACTAGTCGACCTACTTAATTAATACTTACTAAGGATTACAAATTTACAAATGGCACACCTCAAAATAAATTACTCATTTTTTTTTGTATACATATAAAAGAAATTATTTAAACAAAGAAATGATTGTATTGTAGTTGTATCTATAATATATATCCATCCCCACCTGTGCGGGCGACGGAGCGGGTGGAGCATCATCGGGGTTGGCAGTCCGGGCGGCCAGCAACGGACTGGCGGTAGCACTGGCCACTGGTGTGGCGGCGCCGGACCCGTTAGCCGCCTTACTGGAGCCGCACTGCTGCGCTTGGATCGCCTCCTTTACCTCTTGGAACTTCTCTATGAACTGTTCAATGAAGAGTTTTTCATTAACAACTAAAACATACCAAAAAAAATGTAACGAGGACCAATCGAATATATATTTGGGAAATTTTAATGTAGGTAGGCTTTGTTAACGATATGGAGATGTAACATTAGGGATGGGATGACTTGTCAGGAAAGCCGACTAATCTGCATATTTTATAGTCGGCGATTAGTCGACTGGTCAGCTCTTTTTATTCATTAATATTTCTTACACGCTTAAAATGGGGTTATTAATACAATAAGCATATTGTATTAATTAGTATTATCAATAAAGGTCTGCTGACCTTCGTTGATAAAAGTTATTTAAAATTATTCTTAATAATTTTTATTTTAGATTCAGCCTAACATTTTTTTGTTTAAAGCCAGGACTATGAGCTCTTCCTTTTGTAACCAATAATTGTTCTTGAAATAAAAACATAAAAGACATTACCGAAAACTAAACTCGAGAACTTCTACAATACCGAATAAGGAACTTACTAATCCACTATTTTTAAGAATTACAGTTTCGAACTTGTATCATAAGTAAAAAATATGGATTCTTATTTGAAATACATGTAAAAAATAAAATTAGAAAGAAACTCCTCCTTTGATGTTAGCAATCATAATTAACCTTGAATTTAGAAGTCTAATTTTAACAAGTTATAAGTTCTGACTGAAAGCTTCCACTTTTTTCGACAATTAATGGTAATTTGAAATTTCTTACTTATAAAATTAAATAGCGTTACAATATCATAGAATCATTGATGAAAAATTGTAACAAAAATGTTACATTATATGTAAATTTTTATTACAAGTAAATTGTTATATGGGAAGTCTTATAAGTTCCACGAACATTGCCAATTACCCGAATTCCATCTAAAGCAATAATAACCAGCCAGATAGCTTGTCGGCCAATCATAGTCGATTCATCTCGACTAAACAAATTTTTCTATAACTCTTATCAGTTTCTCTGTCTGTACAGGTATAACCCTAAAACGTAGGATATATGTATTTTATCACAAGAAATAGGCCTGCTTCTACGGAATTACCCAAAGCGAAGGGAGAGCGCGGTACTAATTCCTTACAATTACTTCAAGTCCCCAGATCAACTTGGACCAGCTCAGGGCCGCAGCACTCACCTTTCCCAACTCGTTCTCGCTGGCGAAGCCCAGTCCGTACACGGTGTTGGCGCGGACATCGCTCCACTGTCCGAACTTCTGCGAGGTCTTCGTGAAGGTCATGTTCGCCGTGATGGTGCTATTGATCACCGCCTGTCAACAATATTTAAAAAGGAACGATCCTTGAGGCCCGAATTCTTCCCACACCGCGCACGATCCCGTGACCCTACTTGTCGTTGTACTATATCGCTGAATGTTAGAAATATAGCAAAGCACATAATATATAACCACTCATCATCATTGACATAACGACCACTTGTTAAATTGCTGAGCTGGATAAACTTTCACAATGAGATGGTCGTAGTATACCACGCTGATAATCGCTGGTTAGCAGAGTTCACGTAACTTTGAGAATATTACGAAGAACTCTCGGTTGTGAAAGTTTCCTTACCATATTTACCTACACGAAACAAGTGATAGTTAATTTGTAATACGCACAACATTTGAAAACTGTTAGGTTCACGCTGGGTGCGAACTTGAGTCTCCCGTAATAATCACCCAAACTGGTTTCTCTTATAGGCTGTAGTCATGCTACGGGCCTACTCAACCCTGATGGTTCAAACGTCTTTCTTTCTGACTTTCTACTCATTCACTAGCCAACAACGCATCAGTGAAACCTTTGGTCTTGCCGATGTCCATGGGCGATGGTGACCACTTACCATCAGGTGACTCGTTCGCTCGTTTGTCGGCTATTCACAAAATAGCAATATCGATCATTGACCATGACGTGAATCGAATAAAATTACATTCAGAAACAGAATTTGTATTTCGCACAGAAACCTTGCACCCAAAACAAATGTGCTTTTCATTATTCATCGGAATTTATTCTTCCAAAAATGGACGATTTTTTAAAATAATTTTACGTATTCCCGGTCTCTTATACATATAATTATATAATAATAGTTATACATTAAACACATTAGTTTAACTATACCTTAAAATACCGAAGGACTTAAAAAACAGCCAATTTCCGAGTACTTCATAAATAAATATGTCAAAATAGTATACAGCTAAGTCATTTGGAAATCCTAAATCCGGTGGCCGAACGGAAGCCGAGTTCCCGCTCGACTTACGATACAACACGTGCGCTCGTGTGCCGTTGCAACGCGAGGGGAGTTCGCTGCATGCCAGGAACTTTTGACCTTTCGAAATATATATATATATATATATATATATTAATAAACCATGTAACTGATATAATTGCCTAAAGGTTTTTTTTGCGAATTTTCGTTTATCGGTCTGTTTGTGTTTTAATCACTAAAACCACTGATTAGGTTTAGATAAGTTGTGGCATATTTGTAACTTATAAGTCATAACCATAATTTTTATTCCTGGAAATGGATGGACATCCGTACAACCAGAGTCGTCACTGACGCCGCGAACATTTGAACTGCATCTGCACAGTGTAACCGAAACACGTAGAGAAACATTTCACAAATGACCCTAAATTTTGGCTGATAGCTTACTAAGCAGCTAAAAAATCCTACAGTCATCTAAGAGAACCAGCAAAATTAAGTAATTCTAATTTAAATCGTGATTTAGCGAGGCTGACATTTTCATTGTTGAGTTTCGGAGAAAACAGTAAACGCGACTCGTCGGGATATTGACTTTCGCGAGGTCATGTTTTCAGAAGTTCAATTGTTCAATGGTTCATCCCATGTAGTGTAAGGTCAGCCTGTTAGGAGTCTAGAGGTCGATGTAGACAAATTGTAAAAATCACAAGTTCTCATGAATTTCTTCGAATTGTATCTTAAAAAAAGAAATTTATTATCTTAAAATGAATAAACATATAACCAGTGTATTCAGAAAACTGAGAAATATTGTTTGCAGAAGACTGGCCAGTTATATATTAATTTATATAAAAATATCAATTCTCTCCCTCAATCACAAATTTATCTCGCCATTTTTAGGAGCTACTTGCATATCTTTTCAAAATGGATTTATGCCGAAAATTTTACGAGTAATAATTTTTCACTATTACAAACTCTGGGATGACTCTTGTATTTATAAGTACGATCCAAAAAAGAAACACTACGCCAGTTACAGCGTATGTTTTGGAAATGAAAACCCTACCAAAGCAAAACGATGGTGAAGTGCGAGGAAGATTTTGATCGCCGGATTTTTCACTTCAACGGATCATCTGAGAAATCCTTTACGAAATCGTAGCAGCATCAGTGCCGAACAGTATTACTACTAAATTCTTGGCAGAAATGTTCTAGGCTGTGAGAACAAGAGATCCGAAAGCTACTGCCTCACTATATCAAGGCACCCGTGCACTTAACGCTCAAAAAGAAAGACTTTTTGGAAAGTGGTTAAACCTTTGGGCCACCCTTCTCAAAGTCATAATTTGGAATCACTTTATATTTTATTTCCAAAAATAAAAATAGTGCAATACTAAAAAATGTGATAGCAGCGTTCAAGCTGACTGTAGAAAAGGTTTTATAACAAGTTATTTGAAAATATTTTAACTTAACTATAACCGTCCAACTTTATTTTTTAAGTTTCACAAAACTTTCTGAGCCCCACGTTCTAAAATGATTGTTGAACTTCCCAATATTTTATATCTAGACGACTGGCAGTAACGAATTCCTGTACATGAATTGCATATCCCATCCCTCGAAACATTAATCAATACTCATATTCACCGATAAGATAAATTTATCAACATTTTATTTAAACTGACAGATTATCTCATTAACAAGTGAATTAATAATTACTATCCAAACCAAAATATGAAGTCAGAACATGGCAGATATGTTTAATATTCGATGCTGTTCTATGGATGTAAAAGGCTCCATCGCTTCTTGAAGGCTACCCAAGGACCGGAATGGGTCATCATCTCCCTCAAATTGGAAGTCTCTCTACCTCACCAACCAATTTAATCTAAAGGTACCCTTAGATGTTGGCAATGTCCTATACATATCTGCCTGGGTCTCCTCTAGAACCAACCGTCAAAAATTTTTAATCAGCTGCAAAGTTAGAAGAAAATTTAAACTTTACTGCGTTAGTTTTCGCCGGCAACGCATCGCCGAGTCACCTAAGGCATACACGTAATCGCCGGTGATATACTTACGTGTACTACCAAATGACCTGTCTACTCGTCTGCCAGTTATTAACTTTAAAATACTATGCTTATAATATTCATAATACATAAATTTCTGAAACAATATAAGTGAAGTGATGATATTCTTGTTGTCTGTAGTGAATCAAAACATTTCTTTACAAATGCCCACCACATTTTGATTTCCCAAACATTGCTGGTATTCAGAGCGAATGTTTTTATGCTTCGTTCGTCTATCTAATATCGTAGTACAGAATTAGGTAGAAATTGATCCTTCGAGCCAATCGAGTGCTTTGTATCGCCATACCTTGGTCCCTTCGACGCTGATGATTCTGTACAGGTTCCGCGAGGAGTCGTAGAAAAAGGAGACGGACACAGCAGCCGAGCTGGCCGACATCCATGAGCGCTTCGTCTTCGGGTCTATGTGAAACACGTGCGCCTTGCACGTGAAGATCGGCTGCTCTCTGCACAACAAACAACACTTGATCACATATTGGATGTGTTAGAGACTCCATCTTACCTTAAGTCCAAACCAAATTGGAGACTAGAAGTAGAAATTCTTTCTTTTGAGAGACTGCTAGACTGTGTACCACCATTTTTTTTGTTTTCGAGGGGGGAAAGCTTCAAAAGGTATCCGGTGCCGTAGGAGCAACACCGAGTTATGTGGGATTTTTACCGACCTAACCCACCCACCCAGTGACCTTCCTCAGCGCTATGTACAGGACTCCGGGATCTCCAATAGAACGCAACCGGAGTCCTGAGCGCGTGCCCCGCCAGGCTCTGCTCGTGATGAACTTCCGCTAATCCGCCTCCTTCTGATGTTTACAGCGGTATGCGGTCACGTATACCGTCGTCCTTCCCAGGGTCGCTGACTGGACGGTTCGAATTCCCACCCTAGCCACCCACAACCCGGAAGCCACCTTTTAGTCGCCTCTTACGACAGGCAGGAGATACCATAGCCCTATTCTGGTCCCGAGCTACAGGGACACCGCGTCTCCGGCGACTCCGTCTCCGAGCGGGTTCAGCGCGCTCCGTAGGTCATTCGGCGCCTTCCTTTACAGACATTACGTCGTTGCAGGTGATCAGCCGTCCCAGGCTTCTCTGCGCTGAACCATCGCTCCAACGATGGCAGCTGGGGACAGATCCGGGCCCACTTTCTCGACGAGGTTCTGCCGCTTAGACTCCCATGTTGGGCAGTACTGAAGCGTGTGCTGTGCGGAATCCTCGTCATCTCCGCAATGTCGGCACTGGGCCGTCTCCTCTCTTCCTATCCTATTCAGGTACCCATCGAAACAGCCATGTCCGGTAAGTATCTGCGTAAGGCAGTAAGCAGTAAGGAACGTTACTCGTCCCCCACTCTGCAGCCAAGCCCAAAAGTTTGGCAAGATAGCGTCAACCACCCGTTGGCGTATGTTCAGATGTTCCTGGAGCCGATCATACCAGCACATCAGTGCGCACAGTCTTGCTCTCCTAAGCGTTCCAACCATCTCTTCCTCAAAGGGTTCAGCCCTCCGACAGAGAACGCGGATGTCAAGGAAGACCCAGACTCTGTACCACTCAGCTTAAAACTAACGTACTGGAACATGATAGTAAGGTACTTTACCCGGTTCGCAACCGCGTTAGGCAACGTATATGACAAGTTTTGTTAGCAATATTGCAAAGCCTATTAACGCATGGGATTAACAAATAGTTTCAGTCTCTAGGTTCTTGATCATCAAACCATTTTTGACGTGCTTGAAGCCAGGTGACCACTTCCTATTATTTTTGTCACGACTGTTTGCCGATCATTAATAAAATTAATCACACAGTCTTAAAATAGCAATATTCACTACACAGACTGTTGTGTAGGCCGGTTGATTTCTTTATTACTTGGTTATTTATTTTACCGTGCAAACCGTTCATGTAAAATTGTACAAATTCTAGTTACATATAAATTTTGTACTGGACACGTATTTCGGATTGTAATTAATGAGCCTTAATGCACTTCACTACGCCGCTAAAGTACGGACTCTGGACGGGTTATTGCCTGACCAGCGTAGAAAATATTTAAATTATCGTTAAAAAGGCACATTTTTTTAACATAGAATAAGTTAAGTTAATGCTTGACAACAATCCCACCTGATGGAAAGTGGTGATGAAGTCTAAGATGTTGAACGCACTAACTTATAACAGCCTATTCACTCTCCTCTTGAAGACTCCCAAATTGTAAGAAGGCGGGAACATCGACGCGGGCAAGTTATTTCAGTCCTTTGCAGTGCGCGCAATGAATGACGACGCAAACCGCGCCGTCCGTATAAGTGGTACGTTCACTACGTAAGGATGGATACCCGCCGTACGTCGAGTTGTTCGATGGAGAAACGGCGATGGGGGAATTATTTCGAATAATTCCTGCGCACACTCTCCAAAATGAATAGAATACCGAGATAAGAATCTCTATAGAATACCGAGAGACTGGCAACCCTGCGCCTGTGCTCAAGACTTCGCAGATTGGTTCCGAGTAAATCTGGGTCACCAATAAGCCTCTTTGCACGCCTCTCTATTGAGTCCAACGCTGATAGGTGACATTTGGCAGCATCAGCCCAAATGTGACAAGAGTACTCCACACACGGTCGCACTTAAGCTTTATACAGGGTTAAAAGCTGATTCAGTGTGAAGTACCGCCGCACCTTCGCAAGAACCTATTATTATTATTATTTACTTGTCCCTAAAAATCCTGCAGTTTGATGCACTCTCTGAAGCGCTTTTGTAAATCGTGCACAATATTCCTAAAGTCACCTACCTACCTATCGAAGATATCATCGCATCCCCGCTATTCTGTCACAATTTTTATATTCAAAAAATAATCAACAATATTAAAGTTGATTGTAAAATCTTTTTTTTTATCAATAATTTCAAGAAACAAAATTTTAAACTTCCAAAGTTTATTCAAAAAGTATAAAAATCATTCCGCCGACTTCAATACACGTAACAAGACAGATAAATTCAATTTTATCACTTAAAAAATCAAACCAAATAAGTATGTCAAAAATAACATAATTGAAATAAATACATCATACTTAATTTCCAGTTTAAACTCCATTTCAACACAATAGTTTTCACACACAAGTCAATCAACACTACACTGATAGAGCATTGTAAATAATATGGGTGATACATAATGAAAAAACTGTGAAGCGATTTTAACTCATATACATACACACTAAAGAGTATAATTGTGCAGCAACCAACTAAAAATTTAGGGCATATGATAAACCAATCAATTCTATGACAGGAGTCTGAGATACTTGAATAAAGGAATGTCTCGATAAGATTGTGTCAACAATGTGCATCATTGAGTTTAGGCAATAAGAGTAAACATCATTAAAATAATATTTCACACTGTATAATGGGATGATAGTATTTTCTACATTTTTATACACTATATTAGCCTACCATGGAGACTATTTTTTCAAAAGCTTGCACTCATATTCTCGCATTAGAAATCCCTTTGAAGCAGGTGCTGTGGACACACACAAATTAAACATTGTAGCAACCGTGACCCAAGATCAAACATTTATCTCTCATAAATGTCTACCCTGGCATGGTAACAAATATTTTGATTCATTTTGGTCCCATGCAATTTATTTCTTGTTTAATTAGCTGATAATTAGTAGATGTATATTCTCACGATAACTGCTTTCTGTTGCTCTTAAACATCTATAAAACCAAAGGGTTCACCAATGCATGGCTGAAAAAGAGGGTTGCATCTCTCTGTTTCTATATAGACACCTGTATGCATATGAAAAGCAACCGATACATCATCATAGCTAACACCTATGTAACATCATAACTAACTAAACAACATATAGAAATATATTTATAGTTGCTGTTTAGAATCACAGGATATTTAACAATACTCCACAAATATCATCAGAATTACTTTCTGGAATTTAAATCAATATTTAGTTCATTTTGCAAAATATTTTTTTTACTTAACCTTGTTACATTGCTAAGAAAATATCATGTAATTCATCTGGTAATTTTACTAGTAACAGCTACTGCAATAGACATTTATAACCTAACGCTTTTTAAAGCCTCAAACAGAGCCAGCCATATCTGACGTTTGGATGTTACTTTTGCCACTAACATGTTTAACTAACTAAGTGCTCCTTTGAATCCATTTCTAATACTCTTTAAATTAAAAAATGGAGGTGATTGAACCAAATTATTTCACAAAACAATTAATGGTAGAATATATAGTATGGCTCGAGACATAGTTCAAAAGTTCTAATAACTATAATTTCTCCTATGAAGCTGCTTTGGTGTTGACAACATCTATATCAACAACAAAGCAGAGACAAATAATCATTACAAAAATATTATGTTTTGACCTCCAGTAAAGATTCAGACTTGCACGGTTTTATTCTAAATAATCATAGAACTAGTTTCAAACCTCTCAGTTCTCATGCAGTACATATACAGTTGCCCGAACCAAAATGTGTCGAATTGCTAGTAATAATAATTTAGGCATATTGTATCAATGTATGTATAAATTAATGACCTTAGACATTTTAATTAATTTTAAACATTAAAGACATTTAATTAATTTTACTTAGTACTAATATTACTCATTATTAGATTAAAATATAAGCTAACAATATTAGTTGCTTATTTACTCAAAGCAAATTATTCCTGGAAGGGATAGCTATATTACAAATTGATTTTATATTTTGTGTTAATGTGTGCAATAATTTATTAAAAATTTTATATTTCTAATATAACCATTTGGGATCTATTTGACTTGAACACCTAGGTTTCCTTCAGTTGTTTATCATTTGACAAAAGATTTAACATAAGTATAATTATAAGAGCAATTTTCACAATATTTTGGTTCCAATTTTATTTCAAATTTTCAGTACATAATATTTGTTATTAAATTTATTAATGTTTATTCTGTGATGTGAGGGATCCTAGCCAACCTTCCCTACTCCTTATAGCCAATGGTCTCTCCTGTTAATGGTTGCTGGGTTATATACCATTCAAAAAAACTTTATGACAAATGCATAATAGTGAATGAAAAAATTGTGGATAACTGCATATTTAAAACCATTACTGAATGCTTAATTTAATTTTAAACCAGCCTCCACTTATTCTGCAACCTGAGTCCAGTAGTAGGATAAAAATGGTACGGCTATGATTGATAATGAAGAAAGCAGAATAATGAATTTGTGCCCACGTAAATAAACGAGATAGCATATTTTCATCCTTTAACTGGCTATAATGAGCGCAATTAGGCTAATTTGCGGTTGAACTACTTTTAGACGAAAATACCGTTCGAGAACGAACGAGATCATTATAAATAGCAGGTCACCCGCCTTCCCTTGGCGACCTTAACGGGGTAAAAGCATTGGGTCGGGTGCAATCAATGATCACTATTCAATAACTCGAACGAATCAAACGTTTAAAAAATGTATCGTAATATTACTGTATTATAATGATTAGAAAAAAGATTGAAATAAGCAAGAAAAGGTACTACTGCTTACATTAGATACATCTGCAGCATGACCACAGAAAAACACCTAAAATTAACCCTTCGCATGGGTAAAGTGCATCCCCTCCCTAATACCGAGACATTGGCGAAACTAGACTTGCACAATTTTTTCAATAATAGGTACGAATATTTTATTGTAAATCAAGTCAAATATGATCCAATAAAATAAACTCACCCCATGGTTTCTTTTCCTGCTGTCATTTAAACTCAATAATTTGGAAAAATCTCACTTCATAATTTCCCAATTCTTTTACACAACTGTCATGCGGCGAAAGCGCCATAAACTAACACAATTTTTTAATTTTGTTATCAAGCAACGCAACGGTTATAACATTGGCAGCCGCCATAAACAGTAAATTAATTTATAAGCAAAATAATTCATTTCAAATTATTCTAAATGTAAATATTGAAAAAACTGGATATTTAAATAATTAATTAAAACCAAAGTTATGAAAATGTTTCATTTTTATTTTGACATTTGCATCGTAGTGACATCTTTTCATAATTAGGGTAGTTTCATATCTACAGTTCTTTAACACAAGATGGCGCTGAAAGGGAACACAAATATATGTAGTTGCTACTGTACGGTAGATGGGATTATTCATATAAAATACATAATGAGCTTTTATTACAATGTTATTAGGAATTGACACTGACCCACACTGCGCGATCTGTAATAGGATTTTCAATTCAATTAACGTGAAAAGCCACATCAGCGTAAGCTAGAGATCTGCAGCGTAAAATATTCTTACATAATAGCGTATAAAATATATTTCACCAGACGGGATGGCATAAATATTTTTGAATTTATTAGGTTATTTACCTTATCATAGATACCTACATTAATTTCAAGTATATTGTATTCATTTTAGTCGACTGCTACGTCAGATAAACTATAACAAAGCAACTACGAGCATCTTTATTGAGAGCAAAGCAATTACTTTCACTATTCATTATTGATCTGTCCGATCGGAAGTACCCCACACCACCGATAATGAAAGTGATCGGCGAGATCTAACGACAGCGCCTGTGAGCCAATAGCGACGCTTTTATATATTTATTCTTCTTGCAGCAGCAGAAGAAGGATTGCACTCATTCTATACATATCTAGTAAAATTAACACGTCGCGGTGTGAAGATGGAATCTGATTGAATGCATCGGAATTCGACACGATACGATGTAGTATCGTAGAAGTTGTTCCACCACGGAGAGGTGTTCGGAGAACACGGAGAGGATTGATAGTATTTGCTAAAAAAAATTGTTGCGTTGCTAAAAGTTTGGTTGTAACCCATCGTTCATTACCGTTATTTCCTCATCGCTAAGAGGGCTCTGCAACTGATGATCAACCACGTAACTTTTACAATTTAGTCCTTTTCATGTTGGCAACAATTCCACCTGATGGTGAGTGGTGATGACGTCTAAGATTAAGTCTTGCTGCCTTTTCTTTCGGAACTACTTGTGGTAGGGATTTGATTACTTATAAGTCAATGCAATTACAATCTCGTCTACTCGCACCTTAGATGATAAAGCGCACTAATTTAGAAAACCCCTTTTCACTCCAATCTTGAAGTTATCCACACTAATCGGATGGGAACATCTTCACAGGCAAATTATTCCAATTTTCTGATATAATAAAAAACGAGGCAATACTTGTCATGCATACCGGAAGGATATTTAAAACGGAAAGGATGGGTAGTCTCTGTAATTCGATGGTAAATGGCTTAAATCACGGAATTTCTGCGCACACTCGCCAAAATGTGTTATAAAGAACCAGCTTAACTTTCGAAAAGTGTCGGTTGAAATCAACTTCGAATAAAAATTTCATTTCTCATTTAATGAAACAAAACTAAAATAAGCTGTTTTGTAGCAAACTTATCTTGTTTCAGAGTGTACATGTGACTAACAGACTTAATGTTTTTAATAGTTGAAGTCTTCAATCACAACACACAAAGTAATTATTTACGCAATCAGTACACAGGGTTCACTCAAACAATTTATCGAGCTATTGTCATCAATCAGGTCAATAGCGTAACGAAAGTGAATTGATTTTTCACACGGCCCATTATGTGCAAAATTGAGGGTAACCTACCTAAATACATAGAGTACGGTGGTTAACAGAGGTTATATATTGTGTGTGTCCTTTAAACGTGTATAATCTATGTCCTTTAGACTCTTGTTCCATATATGCTGCTTGCTACATTATGGCACTTCTCATAACTAGAAGAAAATATAAACGAGTCCTTTTTTATTCTTGGTCAATAATCCCGTATTCGATAACACTTTTAATGTTACGATTATTGCTTATCTTCTTTGTTTAAAGTTTGACCGCCCTGTATACCATTAGCTATAATATATATATATATATATGAATTTTAATGTCTGATCATGTAAAACAACTCGTGCTTATTTGGCTGTTGACATATAAAAATGGATATGAACATTATGTTGTAAACGACCACCTATCGATTACTTATCATCTTAATGTACTATTTTTATTGTATTTATTACATGAATAAATAAATCACTCGTAAAAATATTTCAATATTGATTGTAGGAGAATTCATGACTATATTTTTGATGGCGTTGCCAGGGATATGGGTACCTGTAAAACCAGCATCAGCAATCCGTTGCCGACGATGTAATCTATGAACTTGCAGTTTAACTGGCTTAACGTTGCAACATTGATCTTAGAAGCAACATGTCGGGAACGGACTTGATAATTATCTTCGCCTCAGTTGGTTAGCAGGAGCGAGGTTTGGTTTTGACTAATAGATGGAGCCACTTACACTCCATATTGTAATCTATCTAATAACAAGCAACAAATAAAAAATGCTTAAATTTAAGAAACCAGTTCAGCGAACGGCACAAGATGGCGTTGCATTGCGAGTGAAAGTAAAATTTATGTACATTACATAAAAAAATGTCGCTGATCCATGTATGTGTTTTAAGGCTAAAATTTGATTTATACATGTGCAAGGGTACGTTTAAAAAATTTTAGTTGGGGTTTTAATTTTGAATCAAGTATTTCTAGGTTTTAAAGTATAGGTAAAAATTTTAATTGATTTCAACTAATATAGTATAATAAATGTGCTGCTGTATGTGATGCAATTTGCTTCATTACATTTGATGTGCAATTAGATAACTATAGATTGTGTTGTGTTATGATTTCCTATGTTTCTATTTATGATAACTACATTATGAAGAAGGTACCTAAGTCTGTCCAATAAAGATAATTTAAAAATTACTCCAACACAATAGAAGGGACATTTCTATTCTGAAATCATTGTTTTTTCATTCTTCTGTGCTTATCTCTTTGGATGTGTGTACAAATTGGCACAAAAATACTGGACCGCTTTTCACTATACGTAACCATATAACTCGACTAAAATACAAATTTATAATTCAGTATAAATTGGTAAAAATCAAAAATGAGTGAGTTTTATCTGTATCAGACGCATTAATAGCAGATAAAAAGTTATTAAAACAGTTTTGAATGATTTTTTGTAGTATGTGTTTATTGTATATTAAAAGGAGTTAAAATGAAATTCGTAAATTGCGTGATAAAAACGAATAACATATGATTGGGCTGCAAGTACAACTTATAAATGAAACGAACAGGATTCCAGAGACCAAGCGAAAGCGGTAAATGCATAGTATCTGCATATAATCTGGCATAACCATGAACTTATTTGTAGCCCACAGGTCTCTGAAGCTTACTCTACGGCGCTACCACTGACAAATTGATAGGTAGAATAATGGTAAATGGGAATTCATTACACCGCCCGAAGGTATAGACTTAGCTTTTAAATTACCATCTCACATTATCAATCAGGACCAAATGCATATTGTGCCCTGCGGAGCACGGAAGCGCTCATATAATTTTGCCAATGTAAGTACCAATCACGTTACAAACTAAATCAAGTCAATGTGTCCATATCAACTCAAAATTGCTCACTTTGCCTGAACATTGCTCAAGTCGGCTCAACATTGCTCAAGTCAGCTGAAAGTTGCTCAAGTCAGTTGGTTATCTATCGGTCTGTAGCATTTTCTTTGGCTAGAACCTAGCTGTTAGTCGGCTTAAATCTGTCACTAATTCATTACCTGCTACATTTTCCACGCTGCTCAATTGCATGTGTCATCGCGTTAACAACCAAATTATCAATTTTACAACCGAATTTTACCACTTAAAATATAAATAAAAAACGAACGCGGGACCATTGAACTGCGTATACGCAGCGCTTACATAACACCAAAACAAAAATGACAATTACTCAATAAATTTATTCAATTTATTATTTTCTTTATATTTGCCACGGATATAGGAAGTAACCAGTTGAAAGATTGCGTTAGACGCTAGTCTATTTGATATTAATTGCAACTGGTTTGGTACTTTCTTAAAAAAATAACAAGTGCATTGAATGTAGCCGCGGCAAACATTTTATTTGCCAGATTAAGCGTTATCTCGTCAGTTCTCGGTGTTTGTCTGTGTGTGTATATTGGACATATGAGCTCTAAATTATTTTTTTATTCGTAGAAGCCAGAATACGTAAGTCTGAAGTGATGCTTAAGTAATACAGATTGTATATGGGTGCGTACGTTTTCTATCAACGGTGTAAATTATAGCGTGGTAGTAAGACAGTGTCGTAGTACCAGTTAGACAACGAGACGGTGACGGCTTTTGATGTAACAGACGTTATTGAACGGGAGTGACGAAGAACTATCAGATGACAGCGGAAGCCCAGTGGTTTCAATATAAGTCTCCCGTACGCGAAACTCAAGTTCAAATCCTTTACGCCCTTCGAAGTCTCAATCAAATTAAATCATATGTATATTACAATTTGATTATCACTTGCTCAGACCTATATACCTGCCAGTTCTACATAATGTTATCAAGGGATCTGAAGTCTAATTTCTTTCTTCTTTCGTTATTTTTGTGTACTTGGCCAGCGTGGCGGACTATGGCTCAGACAACCCTCGTGAGGCGGGAACCGAGCTAAGCTGTGGGACAAGATTAACTGGAATAATGACGATGATATATAATCTGCTCTTTTGTTAGCCATTAGCATGGAATGAAGAAATCAAGAAGGAACTGCTAAGAATTATCAGAGCTACTGTTACTTATTTTCACGCAACCAGTATTTTATTTATACCTTTATTATTGTTTGCACGATTCTATAACCAAGCCGGTATGAACCGAACGGAGCGAAAGGTATTGGATCCAGTTGCCAACATTTATTTATTCATTCTCTTAGTTTTATTGTTGTGTATTGTGCATTCCATCCACTGCAAAATGGTCCCCTGTGCGTGCATATAACATAATCCTAATATACGAGAGTTATTTAATTATTCATAATTATGGATCTAAGTTCTATTTAAAAAAAATATCTCTGCCACAAATTTCGATCAAATGATTTCCACATGAGTGCAACACTACCTAAACATTATAATTGCTCAAAGGTATCACTAACTCGGCAATTACAGTAATAAATATCAGTATGGAAACACATCGACAGACAACACTTACAATTTCCCTTCCTGAGCCGATAATGATGTTGTTTTCCTTGAGACGGCCGTGATGAGTGGCGGCTGTTGTATCGTAATCCCCCCGGCGCGCATCCTCGACGCCACGCGTGCGAAATGATAAAATCCTTCGTCGTTTAACATTGAATGAGAGTCCATACTAATATGTGTTATGAAGAGAGAGTGCGAATTTCGTGAGTTTGTTTGTATGCTGAACGTAGTGTAAGGTACCGCGGCGCCTATTTGTAAAATTAATTTAAAGTTTGAAACGCACGTTATTTCGAATGGACATAAGCTACTCATATAAGACTCACTAGAATCATGATGAAAATCACTTTCTTATATACTATACATATAAGCATTAGTATTAATTTTAACTATGTAACATCCACTAAAATAATTGTAAATGTTTGACCACATACTCTAGAGCTCTCGGATATATTCGTTTTCCGTTGTATTCGTCGTGTTCTGGGTATCCTCGTATTGTTGCATACGGAAATAAAGTACCCTGTGATAGTATGGTACACGATACAAGAAGAATATCGCTGCCACTTTGCTATCCGAGACGGAAATATGCACCAGTGTGCTCACTGGACCTCCAACATTGCAATGGAGACAAAAATATGTTATAGATTATTGTAGCAAGGTATTTTAGATAGGCAATGTTAACGATTCAAATTCGCCGTCAATTATCTGCAAATTTCACCTCGATGTTTAACATATATTTACACAAATATTGAACCGTAGCAAGGGACTAGTCGAACAACTTCTGCGTAGCAACCGCTCCGTATAACATTCACAATACGCAATAAATAACAGTGTCAATACTCATCGATGATTACGTAGCAAGTCCAACGTAACACGTACCGTGCTACACGTAAATTGGATTACAACTGGATTACATCATGTAAAAAATACACCTATTACGTTGTTTTCATGCCGTTTCTTTAGCTTTGGCGTGCCACGCTCTCGTTCGTGTTCGCGAATAACTATGGCAGTGGGCCCCTCCAAACGGCTGTTATGTTTATTGTAGAGTACTCTCATTCGATTACGAAATAGTTAATTGTTTTGTTGTCACAGATATTTTTAGCAGCTCTGATATAGAAGTTAGAACGTTGTCCGACCGATAGAAGCTACGTCTAGGAATCTGAAAGTGTTCGAATGCGAATCGTGCTAAAAGGAAACCGTTCACCGGTAACTCTGGTATTGAGTGGTGCAAAATTAGAAATAATTGATTTTTTCCTTCATACCAACGAAACTACTTGCTAAATTTCAAGATTCTAGGTCAACTTTAACAGCAGATAGTCATAATCAATGAACAAATCGATAAGCAAGAAAATAAACATTGAAATCTTTTGAAGTGTTTGTGTTGCAGTGTCGGAGAGATAATAACAAGACGGTAATAAGTGGTTGAGGATTCATCTTAACTGTAGGCGCATCTTTAATACCAGCGTTAACCCTTCAATGTCAGAGACGATTATAAAATATTTTTTACAGTTAAAAATGAAGATCCTCAGTTTGTTGACAAAATACTTTAATTAATAAATGAATTTCTATTTGAAAAATATGCCTAAATATATTTAGAATAAAAACAAATAATCATATAAATTTAAGTAACCTTTTCTACAATAGTGTATGTATTCTTTGTATTATTTCAAAAACGCCGCCATATTGTACATCGCAATGTGCGCGCTTCCTGCCTTCCTCTCAGACCGCGACCTCACGCGTCACGCCGCGTCCGTGACACGCGGCGACCGGCGGCTGGCACGGAACATGCGTTTGGCAGTAGGGTCGTTACCTACAAAACAACTATTTCGATCCCGCTGAAACAGGCTAGTACTACTTTATTTTTTTTTAATAGGCGACAAACTAACAGGCGAGCCACGTGATTGTAAATGGTCACTGTCGCCCCTGGACATCAGCACGACCAAAGGTAACTCTGATGCGTTGTCGGCCAGGAAGTTAGAAGAAGATAAGAAAGAAAATACTGGCTCTCAAGCCCCCAGCCGGAACACGACGAGCCGTTTGGCGGCTGACTCAAACAGGACGGTGGTAGCTAGCCAGGCAGGCTACACGGAAAGATAATAATACCACTAATAATATTAATGACAATAATAATACTAATAATATAATACATCATTTCAAAATGTGGAACTACTGGTTACTGAATAAACCGTGCCGCAGGCCACGCTGTTTGCACAGACAATACCTAGCAATATCATCATTCATTTTAAAGTATTTGTTAAACTTTGCGCGGTAACTCAGAACAGTTGTTGATTTATTAGAATTTAATCAAACGAAGATTAAAACATATTTAAAAACTGAAGTACCTATTTCGCATTGCTGTTTCTGTACTATTATTTTGTTTTCTTTTTAAAACACAACATATTTATATGTATATATGTATATATATATATATATATATATATATATATATATATTCAATAAAATATGTTAGCATTCATAAATATAAAAGTCATGTATAATGGAGTTAGCTCGAAAATGTATACCAGTAATGTGTTGTTCATGTGAAACGGGTTTATCTAAAAGGGTTAATAAATATATGTTTAGAAAAAGGAAAAATAAAGATTGTCATTAGATATGTCATAAAGCAAGAAATGTAAAAGAATATTGTTTGACTCTAAAATCGTATTAAATATGCTAATTATTAAAGAAAGTATTCCAGGATGTAAAATTAAGTACTCATAATTAAAAGAGTGAGTCCAGGTGCAGATGTTTTATTATAATTTACAAATACAATTCAAATACACAGTAAAAATATTTCATTGTCATATTACTTGGACAAATGCATTGGTGTTATAATTCCCAAGTCTATCAACAAATTCCTAACGTCTCAGGATATAGTATTAAAACTAGCAAATCAATCTCCTAATGTTATTTACAAAGAACTTTAAAATAAAATAGTACTTAGACTAGCTGAATATTTTCCATTCTTAATGACTAAGCTGACTTAATGGGTCATAAAAATTGAGACAATGGTAAGAAAACCACAGCTTAATCCGTCCGGCACTCATCCATGTTGGTATGTTTATTACCTGTGCTTTTATTTTTTGTTTACATCTGGCTGAATGGAAAGTAAAAGTAAGGCAAGTATAAAGAGTTTTTAGCATGCTTCGGTAATAGAGTTGAAAAACTAGTTAAAAAGCGGATACCCCGCGTCCTGACGACGCATCGGTAGTACCTTTGGTGGTACAGACGTCCAACAGCCGTGACCAGTATCGACCAGTCAAGTATGTCAACTATTAACATAAACAAACGCGTAAACTTGTTTACGTCGCAATACAATTACACACAACGTTGCCTTTTAAAGGTTTTTTAAGATCTTGTTACGGTTCTGGAATAAAAATTTATGGAAATGAGTTCTGTTAAATGACTAGATAACAATCGTGACATCCTTGGACACCTCGTTGTAATAAATTAACACTGTGCTCACTTTGAAATCTTAGTTTTTTTATGGATACGAAACAGTACTTTGACAAATATAACATTTCACGTAGACTGAGAACAGTAAAGCAGGATGATTCGCGAGCCCTAACATGTTACAAAATTATAATAGTTTTACTTTTTTTTTAATGTTAATGTAACAAACGAACAGACGAACCACCTGATGGTAGGCGGTCATCTTCGCTCATGTACATCAGCAAGATCAAAGGTATCGCTTATGCGTTTTCGGCCAGGAATTCACAAGAGAAGGTAAAAAAGAAACGCGACGAGTCGTTTGGCGGCTGACTCAAGCAGGATTGTGGTAGCCAGCCAGGCAGGCTTTACGATAAGGTAATAATACCAGTAGTAATATTATTGACATGATAATAATACTAATAGTATAATCCTTACGCGAAGCCCTACCACCAAGCAGGCTGGCTTCTGTCGCCTCTTGTGATACCCTGTTCTGCCAGCATGGGATTGGGGGTAGTATTCTATTCGTTCGTTATTTTTTAATATATCTTGTAGAAAAATAAAAAAGCATACACACGAACATAATACCTCCTCCTTATTTGAAGTCGCTAAAAATGGTTACGCAGATAGAGACATAAAATAATGACGTTACACTTGTGAGCACTTGTGTTGCTTTCTTAATTGTCTGAGACTGGGTGAAAAGGAATTAATTAATTAAAAAACAACTAGTCTAAATGACTCTTCGTTTACGTATTTTGTAAGTTTTCATCTTTTTAATCGAAACAGAACTACGGTAATATTTGATGTCACACAGCGACCGCACTTAAAGTGTCAGTTTTTATTTTAACAGCCTACAAACGAGCCCGTGGGTCCGCTATGCTAAGCTAATAGTTAAGTTCATTGCATTGTGCGCCACAAAGGAAAGATATGTATAACGCGTTTGTTGACTTGCTCTGCAATTTAAAAATAATTCGTAGTTAAAAAGAGTGTAGCTGCTAGCCAAGCAGGCAAAGTAACGAACTACAGAAGATATTTAATAATAAGCGATTACAGATGAGATATACGACCTGTCAGGTCACGCAGTAACGCCATCTAGCACAAGGAAGCAAAAACACGTTTATCTATTTTATTTATTGCCGTATTGGGGCGGCTCAGAATACTCCCCCCAATCTCATGCTGGCAGAACAGGATGTCGTAAGAGGCGACAGAAGCCAGCTTGCTTGGTGGTAGTGCTTCGCGTATGAATTAAATTATCAGTATTATTATTGAGTCATTAATATTATTACTGGTAATATTATCTTTCCGTGAAACCTGCCTGGCTAGCTACTACCCTCCTGCTCGAGTCAGCCGCCAAACGACTCGTCTTGTTCCGGCTGGGGACTTGAGAGCCAGTACCGGCTTTCTAACCCTCTTCTCATTTCCTGGCCGACAACGCATCAGTGATACCTTTGGTCTTGCTGATGTCCATGGGCGACGTTGACCACTTACTATCAGGTGGCTCGTCTGCTCGTTTGTCGGCTATTAACATAAAAAAAATAAAAAAAAAATATAAGATTATTATACAATGCACACATTAAAATGTCAGTATTGAATCACGTCCAGATTTGCAACATTTCAAAACGCAACTGTTTGTTGTTGCATACTTTCGTAACAATTTAATATTTTGTTAGAGACACGATTTGACGTGAAGCGCTTGACTTATGAAAAAAAATTCGAAGTTTACTTCCGTGTAGTTGACTTAAATGCCAAAAATATTATATTAAATATATTTGCTTGCTAATAACATATCGATATAAGACGTTGATTCAACTGATTCCCAACGAGCCGGACTGCGTTATATAATGAGTGTTAACATCGTATACTTTAAATGTATTAAACGGTAATATGGTTACATTGTATTGTTGCATAACGTTAACAATTCCTTTGTTACATTATAGAATTAAAATTGTGTAGGTTTAACGCTCCACTATTGAATATAAGAATCATTATATAAAAGATGTATTGATAATTTTATTGACCTGTATTGTGTTGTTTTCAAAGCTTTATGATCATAAATTGCGTTCATATTTTTTTTAATAGATAAATAATATTATTAAGGACTCCATAGGTCAGTTAGTAACCACCGCACAAAAGTTCCCCGGTTCGTTTCCTAGCGAAGGCAGGTTTTTGGATTGGTAGATAAATATTTATTCTCCGGTCTTGGCGAGTTGTTATGTCGCTCATCGTATACATCCATACTAGTCGGTGGAATTGTGTGAGCAATTCTACAATCTCACAGATGAAACTCACATCTGGATCCGATGTATAATAATTATAGCGGTAGCCAGTCAATGTATATATACATAGTAATTTAGTATTTACAAAAAAAATTGTGTATAATCAGAAAAGTGATACACACAATCATGAAACAAAAAATAGGCATAATTTGGTTACGTTTTCATATCGTCTTCAAAAGGTTCAACGCTCTTTTATGACACTTGGAGTTTGTTTTTACAATAAGGTTCTAAAGTTTATGCGTGAGTTACCTATTGGAACATACAAGCGACGCATTTAAATATAGCTTGTAGACAAAGGATATTATACAATAGTATAGATGAGTATATTAATGACAAGGTCGCCTGGAAATAATAGTGACGAAAACAGTTCCGCACAGGTTTAAACTTTTGTAATTACCATGTGAAATATGTATTGAGGTGTTAGTGGAAGCAAAAATTGACGTGCATAAGTGTATATACAGAATACCTATATGATTAAATAATTTTGAATTTGAATAATGTTAGTTTTTTTGCAAATTTAAACAAAATAAATAATTGAAACGTAATCAATAATAATAATGATAACTGCAGAATCAGCTGTGTGGTTCATTAGTAAAACTTTAGAAATCCCGCAAATATTTTCACTTAAAATAACTGTTAACGTGTAGACTAATGGCTTACAAAATTTAAGTAATTGTATACAAATTTGTACATATTTCCGCAAACCTCAGTTAAGTTACGTTAAGGAATCAAATCAGTAGAGTAATAACGAAACCAAAAAAAAACGGTCAACTGCGAGTCTGAAGGGCAAGGAATGGGTTCTGTAGTTGGAATTGATAAATTAATAATTAAATGTATTCACACTTGAAATTAAATAAAATCGTGAGCAAATAATAACAACGATTAGTAGTGACAGCTCAGCGGTTTGAACGTTGATTTCCCAAACGGGAGACCTTAGTTCAAATCCTGCACGCACCGGTAGCTATTCTATTTCATTTGTCTAATGTTGTTCTGTGCATAAATTATAACAGTTTGTATGATTATGGTGCATCCAACCCAGATCATTACAGCATCGCACATCTGTATATTTGTCTGTCAGTGTTTATTGAAATTTGCTACACATATAGTTTGGTGATCCCGTTACAGTAAAAGTTAGAGGGGCAAAAAATTCCCATAACATATCCACTCACTAAAATCAAATACCTTTGAAATTGAATTTGTATTAATTAAATAATTGTGTCAATGTAATGTTTGGTGTTTTTGTTTGATCTTTTGCACTGTTATCGTTGCATCTCAGTGCATCCAGAATTGCAGACGGTTGACTAGCCTCTATCAAGCAACAAAGGTGGACTTAATGCAATAACCATAATAGTATGGTTATTGCATTAAGTCCACCTTTGTTTCATACAATTAAGAAGAGATAAATACAATAAAGTCCCAAGTTCAACACTACGCCGTAACTACGGAACCCTAAAAAACAAATTACCAACGATTTTATAGTAATTTTAATTTTGCAAAATAAACAGCTGTATCAATTAACGGAATGTTTATATATAATTTGTTCCTTTTTTATATTTAATTAACGATTAAAAAATTTATTAAACGACATTTTAATAAAAGTCCGGGCATGTTTTTATTTTTAATACATAATAAAATAAATATTATCACCTCATCAAAACTATTCCTGCACAAAATATTTTAAAGCTATGCAATAGATTCTGATGCTAATTTAAGTGACATTTACAGAATATCGAACTATTATTTGTGCATCAAAACTATTCAACACACACTCACACACATGTAACATACTGGTATTCGCCTAGTGGTCGAAATTCTAACGTTCTGCTTTCAATGTTATATTTATTGATAAACCTCAATCTCACCGCGGTTTCACCTGCGAATTCGAAGTGTGAGTTTACAGAATCACAGTACTAATAATTCACAAGATATCGTACATGACACGCTATCATGCTTATAGGCGTAACCCAGACGCCGTAATTTTACTATTACATACAAGTTACGTGGGAGTTAATCTAATTGAGATACAGTTTGTCATTACTTGACAGCTACAAAATTATATTATTTACGAGGTGGATATATTTATTATATATAGTTTATATACAATTATATTATTTATTTTTTATTTTATTTAGCCATGTATTACATATCAAATCTCATAATAACGTTAGTATGAAGTTACAAACTATAATGTATGAGGATAAGGTTCATTAAGGCAGTATTTATTACTTTTTACAAAGTACATTTTGACTATAAGCAAAAATGTATTAATTGTAATAGTTTTACATTTTAAATAATATTTTATTTATATTCAGAAATTGTTTTAAAATCATAATTTTAATAACTATCCTCGTTTGGCTGCGTGATGTTTTTGTGACTCCGACATTTAAAATTACAAATGACTTTAACGAAAACCGATAACTTCATAAAATTAAACGCGTGTACAGGATTCGACCAACAGTCCTTCGTGCGGAAAGCAAACGTTCAAACCACTGCACAAATCTATCTGATTAATATTATGCGTGTATCAATGAGGTCTCATCACTTAGTCTTGGCAAATAAAACATTCATCCGAGCGAAAAGGTCACTGGTTTTATTGCTTCTGATCTTTTAAATTCGTTCACATACAGCTTTTTGATTACATTGAAATGGCGAGCAGCTATATAATAAGTAAAGTGTTTCTTCGGCTCCCTTAAGTACTTAGTACGGTAATTAGTTTCTTTAATTCGCTTTTTAATAATTGCAAGCCAATGCTTTACGTTTATTCCAGTTGATGGTAAGTGGTTATATGGTGCCCAATTGTAAGCGTTCTACCATATTAAAAGCCTTTAGTTAGTAACGGTAACAATATTCTTTCAGGTCGTCATAGCGTAGTACGTGTTCCTGCTTACCGACGGCTGGATTTCCGACCGAGGCCGATTTGTAGGACAAATAAATGTTTGTTCTTAATAGATGGGTGTTTGTGATGTCATATTTGTGTCGGTCCATGCCCCACGAAACAATGAATGATACCGCGTGGGTGTGAGTGTGTGGAGTTTTCATGAAGACATCCGCATGAAGACATTGATTATGACGGGATAAGAGTATTTAAAATACTTTTTAAGTGATTACAGAATGTTGAGATAAACAATATTTTGTTATCGATGACGAAATTCGATAACTGTGAAATATGTCGAGTGATATAAATCGTCGATTTGTCTAATATGCCATCCCCATTTTCTGTAAATATACCAAGAAAAAACTATCTTGATAGAAATGACTAAAACGGTAATGTATTTTTTTTTATATATATTATTTTTACGGCAATTAAAAGATTCTCTCATTAAAGTAAATGCTTTTTATAATGTCATTGCAAATAACATTAGTGGCTACAAATGAACTTCTTCATTTTTTTTGACTTTGCTATAACTGGCCGTTTCCCATATATAGTTTTTTTTTTTTAACTTATATACCATTTCAGGATTTGCATACAAACCCCATTCTACCTATTTAATTCCCGCAGAGGATTAAATTTAGCAAAACTAACCTAAGTATCAAATTGTCACCGTACAACAAGTTTAATCAAAATCCGTTCAGTGATTCAGTTGTAAAAACATGACGGACATGGTTACATTCGGAATTATATTATTAGTGTGGCTGGTGGACGCATGAAAGCCAAATCGCCTTTGGCAGTGAAAAGTGACATACGGGCATGTGTGACGGGATGTGGACCACACAGACCAGCCCTCCGACCTGCTACTCGATAACCTTACTAAAAGGTTACTAAACCCAAGGTTAGTTTGTCAATCGGAGTTAATGAAAAATAATCAATTCTTAAATACCTTGTACATAAGTCTACTATTACCTATTGAATCGAACGTTGTATATGGGATTTAGGAAATATAATTGAGGCTTCCTGACCTTCGTAAGTTAATTACTAGATATTAATGTAAGTTTATATGCCAAACTAAAGTTGAAATAGACCATTTTAAAAATTAAAAAAAAAAAAACAATTTAAGAAATCTCGATACAATATTTCTTGGAACTAAACCCACGAGAATAATTAATTACGCATAAATAGTATAATGAATATAAATATAACAATGAAGATTAAACTGTGCTTACACTTTTATCTTTACACCAAAGTAACTTTACTTGAATATTTTGAAAAATAATTACGTTAAAATATATAAGGATGATGAAAAACAAAAAAAAATGAAGAAAGATAAAGCTCCGTTCACCACAAGGAGAAATCGTTCAAATAATCAATAGTTATTTTTTTGGATTTTACGGTAAACTTTACAAAGATATAATTTATACATATACATCTTATGCATAGTTATAAATAACTATGTTAGTCCATACATAGTTGTTTGTACGATGTTAATTACGTGTCTTGTTTTCGTTTTCTGATAATAAAACAGTTATTGTAAATTTAATTTAATTTAATTACCAGATCCGGCGACATTATTAGAAGATGGTGTGAATTACGTCAAGTATTGTTATGTTGTGTTGTTATATCATTTATACAATACAGTAATAATGTTGTATTTTTTTTGCTAATTGCTGTGCCCGTTTTTTGAAACGTAATATCGTGTTTTCTACGGTGTTTTAATAAAATTTACAGTGTCATACACATAAACATTGCAGAAGCAATTATATTACAGTAAAAAGTATGTAATGTTGTATGTAGTTTTAAGCGTTGGGGTGCAGGAACATTCGAAGAAAAATGGCGTCTATGTTTTTCAATTTCACAGATAGATTAATTACTGTCACTTATCACTAACCAGCGTTGAAAACTAACTGGCAGAGAATGTCTTGTTATAACTACGTGTTTATCAAGCTCTATTTAGAGATTCAGGTATATTCCTAGTAGTAACCGAACCATACATGAGGTCGAAGCAAAACAGTCGCAAATGCACAACTGCCCTTACATTAAGCAATCATATCTGTCGCAGCGTGAGAAACGGCCCGTCAAGGTGAACGGGGGTCAAAAAAGAACCTACTTTCCATCCCGAAGGTCACCGAATCAAACTCGTCAATCTTTCAAAAACTTATATTTAATAAACATAACTAAACTAACAAAGGGGACCGGCGTAGCATAGGCACCGATTAGAGTCGCTTCCGAGAAGCGACTTGCAAAGCAATCCCCTCGATAGAAAGGACATAAATACAAAAGTACGCGTACGTACGAGCACGCGACGGGCGAAAGTGGACGTAGTGCCGAGAAGCTCAACAAAACGATCGCCCACTTCCGACCGCAGCATAAACTATGCACTTACGCAACTGCTACATAATAAAATCACAACAAAACTTACAAAGTAATTCGAAGTATCGTGAAAGTAATGACATGGCGCGACTGACTTAAATTAACTTAGTAAAACTTCTCAAACAACGGTTGGTTCCAGCGTTCGTGGTTTTAATTAGTTGACGGATAGATAGTGTCGCTCGGATTGATTGTGTTAGAAAGTTTCGATAATACGATCGGTATACGTTTATGCGACCATATCTGACCGTTTCGCCGCGGACTTGATAAAATTTCGAATGGAGTCTCAAATCGCTCTGGATGTCGACTTTGTTTGTTAATTTTGTGCTCACAACTCAGACATTCGTCGATGAAAACTCTACCACAGCTCGCACTAACCGCAGTACGCGGCAATAAATATTAATAAATTACATTTAAAAACAGTACCATAAATTAAACAACTAACCGGCTATCTTAACCTAAATGAGCTCTTCGATCACAATAGTAAATACAAAATGAACGCTTCAGGACATCTGGTAACTTTGTACTTTACCAGTTGCCCCGAAACGTATAACTTACAATAGACTTAATAATAACGCACGCGAACACAAATCGCTTCCTTATATAAAAAAAACTAGTGGCCATAATGTGAAAGGTAGTTATCCAACATGATTAGAAAGGTGTCACGGTTGGCGGCTGCTTTCTAGCGCGAATACAACGCGAGGTCCGAGATTCTTCGCTGGCGAGCGGCCGCGTGGAAACCTCTGGTGCCGTCCGGAACCAAAGGCGTTCGGGGTTCGAACCGGGGCGCACAGGATAACCTCCGACCTCCGCATTCCGTGCCCGTCAATGAACAACCGGATAACCTTCTCGATAACCAACCCTCGGCACTACTAGCGCTTCCCGTGCTAACTTGCGAGGCTCGCCTCGATCCACAGAAGAAGGACACTCCCGAATCTGAGCTGTGACTGCAAGACGACTGGCGTCGCGGCATCCACGTCTGGATTTCTGGCGACCGAGGCGCGAAGAACCCACTGGAATTCCTTCTGTAGTAAGGCGTAGCGTATCTAATATCATATTCTGGTTCTGAACCGCTGCAACAGGATGAATATTCACACTCATGACGACGGGCCGGCGGGCGACGCACTTGCGTCTTCCTCTTTGGCTCCCTAGGTACTCCGTTAAGTTCATACACTCTCATACCCTCTTCGTCGGAGCTCTGGAGGCGCAAAGCCCCTCGGGCCGCTTCCGATTCTGTGAATTCGACTAAGGCACACACACAATTCACCAAACTGGGATTCTTGTTAAGGAATTGACGCACATCAGCCGGCACCGGGTTGCCGGGACGTAGAACCCTAACTAAGGCGATCTCGCCGCAACTGGCGAATAATCTTGACACATTTTCGACTGTCGGACGATCTATTGGCATTTTGACAGCCACCACGGTCCTGGATGGAGTAGTCTCGTCGTAAGCGGGCAGGGGATCGATCCTTCGAAGTTTCGTTCCTTGTTCATTGATCTCTAACTTCGTAGATCTCTTTAGTGCTTCCGCTACCACCCTCCAATCTTTCGTCAAATGCTTGACTCGTTTGAAGCTCGAAATTAACTTGAGGGAAACATACCCCTCTTTGTTGCGTCTGACATGTTTGAGCAGGAAGGCATCCTTCGTAATATTGGCATCGGAGAAGTAAAATTCCACTTGAGACACAATTCGATTGGCTAGTTCTTCGTCCGGTGGGTTGTAAGGTGGATCCTGGGATTCGGGAGCTACTTCACAGCCCGAATCCTTCCCGCCTCCGGATCCGGTCTCGGAAGCGGAATCGGAGAGATCGGCGTGGTCGTCGGAGGAGGGTCGGCGATCGGTGGCGATGCCCTCGTCTGGTTCGGTCACGCCCTGGCTGTGAGGGATCCCCTCCATGTCTTTAGCGCGTGGGATTGCCACTATTGCATTACAGGAGCGTGTGACTCGCTCGATAGCGCGGATCGGACTGCGAGCGCGCGGCGGTCGACACCGCTCTTTTATAATATCGGGGGATGTGCGGTAAAAGGCGTTCGGAAAACGAGAAGTGAGATGACATTGCAGACTAGGAGGCGCTGTGCGTTAATTATTTAACATGTGTTGAACGCGGAATGATTCAGTTTGCGAACAGCAACGAGATACTATATTTAGCGGCCGTATTGAAATGAGCGGAGGTAATCAACACGCACAGTGGCTCCGATTTGTTTCGATTGTTGTAAGAATACGCACGCGATATTAACTATCACGATAGGTTAGTAATAACGGATCGCATCGGATGCACGAAATACCTACTTGCAGAATTAGTTCGCAAAACTGGGCGCGATATTTACATAATACGCTAAGTGAGCACAATGGAATTATTGTTTTATCCATCGCTTTATCTACGTCTTATTACTTGATTATAAGTATCTTCCAGATGTACTTTTAACTTTAAGTCACCCGTTTGAATACGGGTTTGGCTCGATGTCGGACTGTGAATGATGTGAGTATTATGTTATTATAAAGCATGATTATTCCGGTGATACGCCGAATGTCCACGATGATATAACATTAAGAATGACATGTAATTATAACAGCAAGTATGTTATCTGTTTATTCACCTGACAAAGCTTAAATACAACAATATGCCAGTTACAGAACAATAACTAAATATTAAGGCAGAACAATAGGGTAATAAACTGTGTTACGGTAACTTTATTGATAATAGGAATATGTAGTTTATATTACATCTCATCGTATTTAATTGTTTCGACCTCAAATATCAGCAATTATTGAAAAATATTCGTTCAACTTTAAATGTTACGAATAAGTTTTTATTCCGTCATATGTAGAACTCATTTAAAGGCCCTCGCGCGATAATAAACAAAAGGGCAATAAATATCATTCTTTCTTGTAAATTCTCTTTTTACTTATTTATCTGTTGGAAAGCGCTAATCTTAAAAACTACAAGGCAGATGCACGGAGATTTTACAAATAGATAGAGTGATTAAGGAATAAGGTTTCGATGTCTGTAGTATACAGTAATATTCATAAAACGGTTGATAAAACCAGTAACAATTATTTCGGCTATAATAATAGTCTTAGTAAGTAAAGATAATGTCTTCAAAGCGATGCGAACTAGGGCGGGTTACTTACAAATCTTTTACCTGTTTGAACGCGCTAATCTGAAAAATACTACACGAATAGTCATGACATTTTTACTATCAGATAGAGTGATTATATAATAAAATAATACCATATTATAAAATTAAATAATAGCAGCATTTTATTTCGTATAAAAACTATCATTTCATTGGTTGATAATTATGCTATGAGCTATGCATTCACTCGCGGTTTTCGTGTTTTTACCGATTATTTCGAAGCAATTATATGGATCAAGGTCACGGCGAAGCAAAGCTTAACTTATGTTGCAATATTTAGTAATATACCTATAACGTAATAAGCGATTGTATAATGTCCGCGGTGATATACGTTTAAAACCATGATTTTGCTACAATCTGAAATAACTTAGTATTAAATCTACAGACGTTTTTAACCATCCTGCTATATGAGCAGCCAATAGAGAATTCCCAACGTCGACATAAAAGGACAGACGATGAAAGCATCAAATTGTAAATGAACGAAGTAATTTTGTGATTAAATTAGTTGACTTATGTTACATACTCGTGGTCTTAAACATAATTATTTTTACGACGATGCAGCATTTAAGAATGTTCTAGAACACTAAAGTGATGTCACTTAAAATGCGCCAACGGTTTTGATCTGCCAGTTCTGTGATAGTAAGATGGTTGTGTGTTAGTGTGTGTGTCATTATGTATTCACATCGTAACACGCCAGCAGGAAGCGCTGTCGCTCGCTCGCTATGTCGTGGAAATGTTTTTCCGCAACAATAACCTCTAAGTCATTTTCCTCGTGAACACTATCTGTAGAAAGTGGATCTTTTACACGTAAAAGGGTCTTGGACAATTTTTATACTCTTCTCTTAATATTAATTTGACGTGTACGTTAAAGCGTTTAGGTTGTTGTTTTCAAGACATCCCCGTTTACAACCACAAATATGGTGACAGCCAAAACATAAAGTAAAAATCCACTATAATGTACTCGTTGAATTTTCAGCTATGTTGATATGTCCATATTGTGTAAAATTTTGGACAGCAATGCAAAGCGCGGCAATGTTGCAAGTATTTTGAATTCAATGCTTCATAGAAAAATATTCGATGATTTTTTTTAATGATACAAATAAAACTATATCTAAGGTTTATTTCTTAATATTATCTTTATTTTATTTAAATATTTTTCGAAATAGAACTAAGCGTATTGTTTAAAATCGATTCAGATACAATAATTCCACAATTTTCACGTGATATTTTCGCTAATAATAAGTTAATTTTAATTATAACAACAAGTACTATATGCAGTGTTAAACTATTAACAATATAATAAATAACGCGTAATATAATTGATCAAATTTTTTTTTATGCCTTGGGCATGCAAACGAGCAGACGGGTCACCTGATGGTAAGTGTTCACCGCCACCCATGGACACTAGCAATACCAGGGGCTTCACCAATGCGTTACCGGCCTCGAAAGAAATGATAGACACGCTTCTTGAAGGATCCCATGTCATAGCTGGAAAATTATTATTATATCGTTAATACAAATGATGTTGTAATGGTATTTTTTAATTAAAATAAAGAAAATCGAGAGCGGAGAAGTTACAAGATTTAGTTATTAAAGATAAAATAAAAATAATTATCAAGTTGCTCCAAAAGTGTGCTTATATTTATTAAGTGTAGGTAATAGTTATATAGCATTACATAAAACTGGCTTTGTTAGGTGGTGAGACCGTTGTATGGTTTGACTGCGTGGGAATCCCGCCTACTAACCTACTATTCTAGTTATAAGTAAAGCAATATTATGTTAGTCGATAGTATAATTTGGTTTGCTGATTTCGTTAGGAATTTTAAATTTATTATGATCATATAAAAGCTCATCAGGTTTTGTGAATAAATTATAGTGTCTCTGATAAATATATATTATCATATGTTCTTAAAAATAACTGTCATTCTTTTTCACATAAAATGTTAATGTTTGACTACAACCCCACCTGATGATAGTAAGTGGTGATGAAATCTAAGATGTTGAACGCACTAACTTATTAAAGCTTTTTCACTCTCCTGTTGAACACTCCCACATTTGTTATATATATCTAAGCCATTTATTGATTAAAGGATCTTTTTTAATTTTCAAATTGACAACCCTCCCCCCAAATGTGAATGAAGCCTCGAAATTGTAATTCAATTATATAGTTTATGTCAACGAGTGTTCCCATTTGATTTTATTTCAAAAAAAGAGTAATTTGATATTTGATATGATTTTTTTGTATGTTTTTGTGTGTTATATGTATGTATAAAGTCGATGTATTTTTATGTGTGTTTAACACTATATAAAGTGTTCGAGACTAGAAAATCATTGCTTTAATTATCAATGGAAAATATGTCAAATTTTATTAATCATTAAAAAATGATAGGTTTATTATAAAATATTATGTTGTTATTAAACTATGATAAGTGTATTTTTTATGATAATGGCCGACAAACGCGCAGACGAGCCACCTGATGGTAAATGGTCACCGTCGCCCGTAGACATCAGGAAGACGGCCCCAATACGGCCATAACAGTTCTAGCCTTAGAATCTTGTGGACCTTGGTCTTTCAAAACCAAAGAATTACTCAACATCGCATTCAAGCTTTGATTCGGTAAAGCCAACGGCACTGATTGAGATTGCTCCGCAGTAAACAATTGCAATGAGTTTGTAACAAAATCGATTCCACAATCTTGTCCGGTGTTAGAATATACAATTAAGATAAAAAATATGGTTTCTAAACCACATGCATAGGTACTTCACTACAAAAACTGGAAGCTGCATTGATATACAGCGTTATATATATTTATGTGCTCTCACAAGGTTGAGTGCACACGTACTTGTGCAATAGTGTAATATTGCGGTAGAGAGTAGTTTAAACATTACAGCTATTAATTAATATATTTTTAAAATAATCCTACGTTGTAGTAACTTCTCAATAAAATGTCTCATATAAGTTCAAGAGTAATTTCGAGCAGTGTCTTAAGTGATCACATAAGAAGACAGCTACAAGTTAGTTGGCATGATAACAGAAGCCTAGCGTGAGCCGATTATATTTGTCGGTACGAGTAACTGGATCACAGACGGCTAGCGACAGTTACTCACCCCCCCTGTTGTGTCACTAATGAGATTGCCCGGATTATTATGCAATTACCAGCGACCCGGCTACTAAGTTCAAAAACTTTTTCTGTACTTGTTCCGATTCGAGAAGATATTGTATTGAATGAAAAATGTCTTTTTTACTTTGACTCTGTAATAACATCTGAGAAGCTGAATTTCCTCCATTTCCAGTTCTTCCTAAACCTGATTCCATTTTCTTCGTCCATTGTTCAGCAGCGGGCATCAGGAGCAGAGATTGGCTTAGGATCAAAAAAGAAAAGAGCTCTTTACACACGGTAACACTACTAATTTTTGGTGTCCAAAATCGACAGCCCTGTAGATAATATGGTAATGACCCTGGCTGTCGAGCGAAAGGTCCCAATTTCAGTGAACGACAGGCAATCTATGTGACAGATATACGTATGATCTTAAGCCTTAGTCGTTTGGATGTTTCTCGTAATTCAAAAATTCGGTCCTGCCAACACTAAAAAATATAATAAAATAATAATAATAAAACACACACACACTTAGTGTTGTCCTTGGCTAATTCCGAACATATTTTTTTTTAATTTCCAAACATAAATGTTCTGTCAATGTTCTCGCAACGATCAGTAAGATAAATCACTGATTCTAATGAACTTTTTCTTTATTAAATATCGTAAACAATGAGCTTTGATGTAACTAGAATCGATCCAGAATATTTATCTGAACTTCTTGATCGCTATTCTATGCAGATGAACAACGGAGTGTAGATTAAGTATCTCCACCAATTCACACATCAATGCCTATTATAATCCTTGATATCGCGACACCGTCTTTGACTTAACTAAACTGTCAACGATTTGTTGTTCAAAAAACTCACTTTTAATTATTAATTGGATAACCTTGTCCTTCAGTAATCCTGCACCGGTTTCAGGTCCCGAGATATATTTTTTATGTCTTAAGGGACATACACATAGACAGGATACAAATATTGGTCGAGGGTGGGACGGAGTCGCAATAATTAATTCCTTGATTTGATTGTGATGTGGGAAATAATCCTTCTTTATTTCTTTCTTTCTTCCTTCTGTAATTATACATACTATAAACACTTATAATAATTGTAATGTACGTATACTGTAAGTGATCATGTAACTTCAGTAAAACTGGTCGAAAATATTCGTAAACTAGAATATAATGAGTTTACGCCTAATGCATTCACCGTTAAAGCTCGAAGTATTGCAAGTGAATTAATTAGAAATGATTACAATAATCATAGTACATATATATAAATTCAAACAACATTTTATGCAGCTGCATTACTGCATCGATCTATGCTATGGCCGCCAGCAACGCCCTCGCTGGTGAATCTACGAGAGCAATGAATTCAGTCAGGGTCTACAATTGTTCACAGTGTAGTTATGTTATTATTGCGTTTTATGAATAACAACTTTAAATTAATTAATAGTCAGTAGCGAAAGAGATAGCTTCGTGGGTTGGGCGTTAGTCGTCTGCGCGGAGAACCTGAGTTCCATTTCTGCGCTGGTAATTTTTCATAGATGTCCATAGGGTGGCCATACTAGATTTTTATTACCAGATTTTTTTTATATTATTTAGTTAACAATGTAACGTTGATAGTGAAATAGCTTGCCGAGCGAAAGGTTCTGTGTTCGATTTCCAGTCGAGACACTTGTGACAAATTAATGTTTAAATTCTCGACTCTTGGGTAGCTGTGCTGCTTGATTTGTGTCACGTCAACACTATGAACCATATAGCAGCAAGTTGTTTTATTATGTTTAAAATATATTCATGAGCATTGCAAATATATATATATATATAGCTTACGTCCATTTGGAGTAATGTACCTGCGGACCTGTCAAACGGTAAAAGAATTTATTCATTATGGGTATTAATTGTGTCTTTAGTTCGTAATATCAAAATTATTCAGTCAGTATATCAAATCTACAATTTTTTCGCCAGCAAATTAATTAAACGAGTGATTATTTCCACGTTTAAGTTAATTGTGGCATCATTAGATGAGATAAATTGTATAAATTAAGATGATATTGTATTGTATTGTTATCTGAACGCAACCGTCGTCCTGCTACCTCTATTATGGTATTGTTTAATTATACTTTTGTTCACTTCGTTCTACCTATTTGAAATTACAATAGGGGAAAATGTAAAATATGATAATTGTATTAAGCGAATTCCCTACTTCTACCTTAACTTACAACCAAATGGTCTGTCAAAACAAATGTGTTTTTTAGTAATATGAACAAATTGTGAGAGAATTTCATTACAAACCATTTGTCCACCACGCTGGCCAAATGCAGACCGGTAGTTTTTCCAAACCCTTGTGAATACTCAGAGAATATCTGGAGATGGTTTCCATCACCGAAGTTAATAATGATAATTTGTAACACGCATATATGCGCGAAATTAAAGTTGCTTGCAGGAGATTCAAACCCCGAGCGTTCACAGCTTACGAAACAGAACATAGAAGTTATTATGTAAAATAATAAGAAAAATGACAATTGTAATTAATAATAAATAGTAATAATATTTAAACAATAATATAATATCATTGAGATCATAAATCAAGGATTTGACATTGAATAACAGCGGAACATAAAAAAAATTCCTTCCGCTCTCGTCCCTTTATGGAAAGTGCTGCAGCCTTATTCAAGGAGATGCGGAAGTCGACATATTTATTTAAAAGTAACAAAATAACCGCTTAACTCGCCCGCAGTAATTTGTAACGTAAAAATCCCGGTCAAATTCAAATCGCCCTTGCATGGGATAGAGTTCCGTATTATAAATGTATAGGATTATTTTACGTCTCTTGTAGAAATGTTAAAGCTTTCAAATTTTTGAATTGGTTTTCCTTTAAACCATAAATAATAATCTATTACGTATATTTTGTTTTGTAGTGGTATTTTATTTTCATAAACTTTTATTTATTATTAATTTACTTTAAGCTAATTATTAAAGTTAAGTCAATTTAATTCACAGTGGTGTCTATCCAAGGAATACAACAGATACTTATGTTAAACATATTTTTACGTAAAATAATGTTAATGTTTGACAGCAATTTTAATTATTCATTATTATTTGTATCGAGTTAGAGGAGAGAAAGTGGATTGTAAGTCAGTATTACGTAACGACTTGTCATGAGGGATTTTTGTCCTCCAAAAGCAAAAAGAAATTACAATTTCGAACCTATATTACACGGCGAGGTGTGACCGAGACGAAACCATCCGATTTCTCTTTCTCCGAAGGCTAGTTTCCAGCGATTTTGAAACAGATATTATAATGAACTTAGCCGTTGTGTTAAAGCACGTTAACCCCAATTATCTGTTATACAAATATTATATTTCATTTACGAAACGTTACTACCCTTAGTAGTAGGGTTGAATAAGGATATTTTGTATTTGTGTATTCCCTATACATACAAAATTCTTGGACGACCCCGTAGCTCAGTTGGAAGTGATCTTGCCTGGTGAGCTAAAGGTCCCGGGTTCGATTCCCGGCTGAGGAATTCTATTGCGGGTGGGTGTGTGCACATTTATGTTATGTTTATGTTTATACTGACAAATAAATAAAGTGGTAGTTTAATAATAGCTCCTGTAAAATAAAAAATTAAAATAATTTGCTTCGATGAAGGAACATGTGAGGAAACCTGCATATTAGAGTTCTCCAAGGTGTGCAAGTCAGATAATTTGCGCTCGGCATGCATTGTAAACTTATCTAGATGAATTTCAGTATGGAGCTCTGAATGCTGTTCGCTAAGGGACAATTATGGATAGAGATACAGATGTAAATAGGCAATAAGAAAACAGTTCAATGCCTTTTTCTCTTCTCCCTGTCCATCGACTTTGTTCTTTTGTGTGGCAACTATCGAGAAGCTTTAGTTTTATGAATAAAAGAAAATTACCGTATTTAAAAATTATTGTCCAATTTCGGCCAGCAGGTGGACACTAGTTAGAAATAAAGTGACAGTCTGGCGTCAAGGAGCTTCCATTAAGATTTCACCAAAGACTACAGTGTTAGACCACGTTATTCCACTGCAAATTTGTGGAACAATTACCACAAGCCCAAATTGTAAATTTTTATATCGCCCGTAACCTCTGACGTGCTATGACGATTGCTGTCTTACGATATCAAACGATAACTCGACGGTAACAAACCTCCGTTACAGGGCTCTTGAAATTTCACCATCAAACCCGCGACTGCAACCGTGTTGCTTAACTTGGACAATCGCGATTGAATCAAGTCCACCAGTGAGCAATGAGAGCATTTAAAATTTAACATAATTCTCTCCTAATTTTGGGCTTGTGTGTCCACTTTTGAATCTTAGAATCATTATAGCTCAGAGCGGGTTACAAGGCTTCAAGGGTTTTTGAGAATTTAATGATTCAAATTCAAATTCAAAATCATTTAATCATATAGGTATTCAGTAAATACACTTATGAACGTCATTTTTTGCTTCTACCACCGTTTCGTAAAGGTGCTTTAACAACGAGGAGAAGAAACGGCGAAAGAAACTCCTCAGCACATCTTTTAAACAACATATGGTAATTACAAAAGCATAAACCTGTGCGGAACTGGTTTCGACACTAATTTTGTCCAGGCATCCTTGTCATTCATGTACTCATCTATACTATAATATCCTTTGCCTATAAGTTGTGTTTTAATGCGACGCTTAAAAGCCATGATTTACTAGCAACCCGTCCCGACTTCCTTCGTGATAAACAATTGTCTATTTTAGTGGATATTACGCAGGTGCAGTCCATACAAATCCCCAAGAAAGTGAGTATCATAGTGAATTTAGCTAATTTACGTACATACATACATTATATCACGGACGGTATGAAGCTCCGTAACCGTAACCAAAACTATCGGATATCCGAAATAAAAATAAAACCAATAAGCTTGCCGTCTCGCTTTCATATTTGGACAGTCTTTAATATTTAATGTTTAAAGTTTTTTTTCTATGATTATAATACCAAATATCCAGACAGAAAATCTAAAAAAATATAATGTATTTACAAGGTATCAAAATGTTACCCTGTAAATACATTAAATTTTTTACAAGTCAAAAATAATCTAATATCTGTAACCGAACTTATCCGAAAAAATCAGATAATCTGAAATAATTTCATATCTGTAACCGTAACAGAAGCCGGTAAAATATTATTGTACCTATATCCATATGCACATCCAGATCCCCTATTGCACACCATAACATCCCTGGGTGAATATTTCATTTCGTGCATATTACGCGTCAGACGATAAATAATATATAAAATATTGATAGAATTAAAACCTAATATTATTTTCGTATAGTTTACTTGAGTCTTTACTAG
>PDGT01000080.1:578237-615285 GCA_003671415.1 Megathymus violae | reverse complement strand
AGATTTTTTTTACTATTATTATTCACTTCTTAAAAATCGTATAAAGAACATAATAACGTTTCATTATTTATCTTTCTTCAAAAACATCATAATATGCACGAAATTAAATATTCACCCCCCCTACATTATATCAGCCTATGTCCATCCGGAAATATTATACGTTACAAATGGTAAAAGAATTTTACAACTAGGTAGGTGCCGTAGTACCGGATATTACTTTCCGCATATACAAAACCTCACAGAATTCCCACTCTCTCTTTATAACATTACTATAGTGTTTCAGATATTAATGCCGAATCCTCGGAATTGTTTTTTTTAACAAAAGCAATTAATTTGTAACACGAAAATATTTTCACAATTATAGGTGTAGAATATAATTGGTAAAACATTTTCATCTATCTATATATATACTATATACTAATAAATAAATAATAATAAAATAAACATTTACACACTCGCACCCCTGCACTAGGACACGCTGTGTTGTGGGCGGCATGAACATACAAAAATGTGACATCACAAACACCGAGAAAACACGTTTATCTGTCACATATATTTCTGATCCGGCCGAGATTCGAACCCAGTATTGGGTCGTATAAAAAATAAAATGGTAACAGAGCCGAATCAGTCTATAGAATTATTTTAATTTTTAATTTACATGTAGATTTTTGGTACTCCATCTGACTAGTCTATACATAACCTTCGTTAACCCTAAAAAATATGGCTACAGTTTCATAAACTTTAAAATAAAACTCATTAACTAGATACACAAACGCAATAGTTGTTAATGTTCTACAGTAGCAATGCAACTTCCTTGTTTGTTAATCTATTTAATACACTGCTTATTATCTCCATTTGAACTACAGATAAGCAATAAAATGTTTCATAAGAACTGTAGAGTAGACGACGAAGTAAAGGCACTGAGACGCGGTCGATAATTGGATGGGTGTGGGTTTTTTAGTGTTCCCGTGCCTTGAAGGGCACGTTACACCATCAGTCCTGTAGTATGTTACAAACTTTTAGGAGATATAAAACCTTATATTGTTTGGTGATGACAAACATTGCGAGGAATGTTTTCATAATGTTTTCGAAGGTGTGTGGAATCTGCCAATTTGTTGGTCAGCGTGGACTTTGGCCTAAGCCCCTCTGACTGTACGAGGACACCAGAGCTCAGAAGTGGAGCAATATGAGTTATAATACATTTTATTACCAGGTACGGCTGCTGTCCCATCTAGTAATCAACAATGAAACAGAGTGGTGATTTCCTCTTCAATAAAAGAAAATAAGTGACAACGCCGCGTCCACGTAGTCAGAACGTATTTAAATATAAAGTCATTACTTCCGTATATTGCTGCACTTCTAGTCACAATCTGAGACCTTGTATCCTTCGTAAACAATATTTCAAATGGCATCATTATTCGCCTTTATCTAAGTTTCACAATATATTAACATAATGTACTTCACAATGCATAAAAAGTTTGTAATTTGCCGCCAATTTAAATGAATGTCACTGTCGATGACAATTTCAACAAATTATTGTTTTGGATCAAGCAATCACCGAACAGATTTTCGTTCGTACGCCAGTTAGCGTATTTTGTAATGGAGCACAGTTGATTGCAAGCTATTATCTCATTCATTGCACTCGTAGAAACTTTATCAGTAAGCCATGTACTATATTTGTTAACTTTATAAAGTTTTTCTTTATTTAAACAATAAAAATATAATAAAAAATATTTGAAACAATTGAATAATTAATCGTCAATAATTAAATATAATTCTTTTTTCTGTAACTATATGGATCATCAAGTAATTGTTTCGAAATATCAATAAAAACCAATTATCGTGAATACCAGGTACAATTAAAATTGAAAAATATATAATTAATATTGAACTTAATTAGAAATATAAAATGTAATAGTAGGTTGCAAGTAGAGTTTTTTGTCATGAAGTCTGAAAAAGTAAATATTTTATTTACAGACAACATATATTTTATCTTCTCACTTTGGATAATAAAGCCCCGTATATCGTAAGACGAACAAAAATAATGTGTGTAAAAATATTGCATCAAAATAATCTACAAAATATCAATACCTTAATATATATGTGTGTATATATTAGTAAAAATATTCAAAAAAATTTTGCATATTCAGTTTTTAATGCACACTTGACCATAAAACATGACATACTCGTGAGGTTTTTGGGCAATAGATTCTAATAATATTTTGACTAACATTAAAAAAAATCTTCCATAGTTTCTCCATTCCATAGTTTTTTTTTTGCGCCCCGACGAAGAGAAAAGGGCTACCCTCCGAAGATGCTCGGGTGGGGGGTGGTGAATGTTCATTCATACCAACGCAGCCGTCTGCGTTGGTTATGCGGAACTCCCGATAAACCTAGGGGTCTACCCATTAAAGACCACCCGAGGTTGGTTTTGGCCATACGGCCTCTAAGCAGTCATCGAACGATATCGTCTCAGTATAAATAAAACCACTAGAATGGATATAGGGGTTATCTAGACCAATAGGTCTTAGGCCACATCAAGGCTCCTGACAAAGCTCGTTTACTTACCTAATAGTGACTTAAGACCAACTGAATATGTGCACTACTTGTATAGTATAATTAATATTGTTTATCAATTATTGCTGTACATTGCCAAAAGAATTTTAAACTTATATCATTCCATACGTACCCATTTCATCAGTAACTGGTACTCATAATGTTTCTCCATTCCACAGTTTCATAGTTAGTAGTATATCTTAAGTTTTCGCTTCCTTTATTTTTAATCATTAACATATACCAGCGCGCCCTCTCCCGGCCGCCAGCGCTCGCCTCGTATAATACCGTTGTTGGCGCTACTAGTCTCCTGAATCACGGTAGCGACTGTGCACAGTGCTCTATATAAACGCTTCAGCTTCAGAAAACAGTGATAATTCGTTTTGTATTTTTGCAGGTGCAAAAATTTTTCTATATGGCATGCTAACCCCATGTCAATAATATTGCTCAGGTTCCTTGGAAACGTTTTGCGATTGTCCATCCTTACTGAAACCGTGATCTTGGTTTCGTTATTGTTACGAATCTTACGAATCGATACCAAAAATCTCTCTGCCCCAATCCCTTATTCAATCCCTTATAGAATACGCTCACGTCTGCTATTTGAATGCCACTGAAGATATCTTAAACAACCTTGATCAGATATATTTTTGGTATCAGTAAGTTCGATACCAAAACGCGTAAGGATCTCAAGTGGCTCCCAATACGTTTTCGAACATTTTTCGCTGCACCTCTACCAGAGATGTTATATATGGAGTTCCGTAAGTGTAACCGAAAAAATCGGATAATCTGAAATAATTTCATTATTAACCGAAACCGGTAAAATGTTATTCATATATCCGTATCCACATCCTGATCCGAAATTTCACCCCCTTACCTGCCCTAACCTCTACCCCGTTATACCTGCGAGAGCGTTTTCCTTTCACTCGTCCTTCCTTTGCCCCGTAGAACCCACCTAAAAACCCTCCTCAGATTTCCTTCGCATAAAAGTTCCTTCATGGTTCATGCGGTGAGGCTTTGGAATTCGTTTTCGCCCAACATACGTGACACGAAAACTATTACTGTTACCGAGGGGAGAGTAAAGGAATATTATCTAACGTTCGCAGAGCAAATATAGTTATAAAAATATGTTTCTTATATTTCTGGTATTTTTTATGTAATGTTCAGGTAGTTTTATCATATTATATGTATTATATATTTCTATGTATACAAGTTATAAGTTTATATATATTGTAATATACATGAAGTAACAGGCTTCTATTAATATGAACTAAAAAAAATAACGATCAGCAAAAGAATGATTATTTATAATTTTTATAACAATGTAATAGCAATTTACAATAATAATATAAAACGACAAATCATGAATTGACGGGCAGCGTAAGGTCTAAGAGAGCGCTCTAGCAAATGGCCTCATCATCACGTGGTAATCTTCCGTCTTTTTCTTGCAACGAGTTATAACAATAGAGTTTATACTCCTCGTGTAAGCTTCTTCCGCAGCATGTTAATACATGCTCGGCATTGGATAGGCCATTGCTAAGCCGATGCAAGATCTGTCCACTGTTCATATAGCCAGGAGGTGGGGATGATTTTTCTGCAGATAGACCTGAAAGTTACCTTTAACAATTGTAATTTATTTATTATGATTATTATGTGGTAACAATTGTAATTTACTTATTTATTATTATATTTACTGTTGTGCATATTTATTGGTACATGTGTATGTGTACACGTTGCACATACCTCTCGATTTGATGTCTCCAGTCGCAAGTCTGCTGGAAGAAATTTCTTGAGAAATAAGCAGTATCTTTGCAGATTTTTAACATCATTAATGTAACACTTTACAAAGAATGTGTGTACATGAATAATTAATTAAATAACATTTTTAGCTCGAACAGGTGCTCACGACTTTTGTATTTTATATATTTCAACCTAATAACAATAAAATACAAAATCGTGCGTACCCGGTACAGATAAAATATAAACGTATATTATATATAAATAACCATATAATAACAGTCAATAAAAATAATTATGCTGTGACTAGACGCCTAAACCGAAAGATGTGTGTATGCCAATTTTTAACACAACATAGTGAGTGTATCCGTATCCGATACTACTCATTACAGCTAATTCAGCTTAATTCGGTCCGCCAAATATCTGGGTTATACAGGGCTTCATTATAACAGGGCTGCCAATAACTGATTTATTGATAAACCTCCCTGTAACTCATTTGGTCGCAAATATGCTGGGCGATGAATCCTGAGTCCGGTTCCGTAGTGAGGCACACATATTTGAAACACGTAAATGTTTAATCTCAGATATTAATTGTTCGTGATGAATAAATTCGATCGGTGCCTCCCGCGATACAATGAAATTTAATGTGAGATCAGACTAAAATAATTAAGAAAAAAAAAATCACTATTGCTAAAGTGAATCGTGTGTATACTTATTTGTAGTTCTAACTATAAAGCCTCTTTAATAGATGACTCACTCCAAACATCTACATAACTGCCCTATATAACTCTTCAATACAAAAAGCCAAGTTAAGTGTTTCACGACAGAAAGTCGGAAGCGTTTGACAGCCTTGAGTGTAATCAAGGCTCAAAATTTCCCGTCGTGTTCGTAAACATCATAATTAGTTTAATTCTATCGAATGTTATATAATTCAACAATAATTAATAATTCTCTTCTTGTATGCCGTCTAGATAAAGCGGTTAGTCTACTGATACTGGACTTCCAGTACTTATAATACTGGACTTCTAGTACTTATGATACTGGATTTTCATCAGTGCACAGTACAATACTATATTAACGACAATCGTTCTCAAACCGACCAAACACAATGTGTTAAATATTTCAAATTAATTACCATATTCATAAATATTTCCAAGCCGGAGCATTAAAATGAAAAGTATTAATGTTTTGGAATGCGCCTTAGTTAATTTATTCATGTGGTAACATTTAAGAACAGGTGTTGGCAACATTGATTTGCGGTTGGAAGGAAAAATATATAATGTTGGCTGTATAATAAAAATAAGAATAATCAGGTAGGTGATTTTCTAAAGTGTATTTAGATAGTATAAAATTTAAGATAATTTAGTTTAATTTTAAAACATAAGGTTAGTGTACCTGGTAAAAATCCAAAGACATTGACAGCCGCGAACACGCCATAAACAGTAGCTATACGATACGAATTCGTTTGCGCCAATCTTTTCTTGTAGGATTGTTCAAAAAATTAAGCGTAGGACTTCATTTTTATGGATTTAGTAATTAGCAGTGGTGAGTTAATGAGTAGTGTATTAAACAAAGGTGACATAGCGGGTTAAAAGTCGGATCCCGCGCCGGAGACTCAGAGTTCTAATCCTGTTCGCAATTCAAATATTTCATCGTCGAAAAAAACCGTAAGGAAATCTGCACACCTGAAAGTTTGCGAGTGCTCTAAATAGTTTCCTAATCCACACTTACCACCGGCCTCAACCTTTATCATCGTGAAAGGCGACTCGAGCCCAACAGTGGGACAATTATGAATGTAATGCCTGAGCCCCCAAACGAGCTGGCCATTTCATAGAAACTGGCAATCGCCGCCCATAGGAGTCCGTTACACAAAATATAATACCAATGCGTTGTTAGCTAAGAAGAAAGTGGTCGAACAGTGATGGATAATTTTTCATCTCGACAAGAATGCACACATAAATTTGACAAATATAAAAAAAAGAATACTTTAAAAACGTAAAATACAAAATAGAATTGAATTGATTGAACGTAGTATGGGTGCATCTTCAGCTTGTATTTTATAAATAACTTTAAAAATTTTGCCCCGGGTGAGGATCGAACTCACGACCTTAAGATTATGAGACTTACGCGCTGCCTACTGCGCTACCGAGGCTGTTGACATAACTAATGAAATTATTGTTATGTATAATTTTAATAAATTATCATAAATTCATCAAGGTTATTATTAATTTTAAAGGTCATGCTAGCATTTATATAGTAGTCATTAATCATTCGTAGCAACTAAATCTACCATTTAATTTTACGTTATGCCAACATAAAATGTTTCAATTAAGTGCACTTTTAGGATTATTGTAAATATACGTATTTTTATTCAATTAATTAAGTAGAAAAACATACTTTATACTACAAATAATAATTGCTAAGACTATTTTAAAATATAAGATACAATAAAAAATAAGATCCAAATTTTTCATAAAAAAATTTATGAAATTTCTTGCAGTCGAATATAAAAAATTTTGGTTCGAATATGGCTGAATCATTCAACAGTAATGTAATATTCGTCGTATCTCTGATTACAACACCAAGATATAAAAATAATTGCAATCAATTACATGGATTTAACAACGAATGACAAATGAATGATGAGTACATCAGCCTTGATATCATTCGAATGAAACAAAAAAATTTGGAGGCAGTCATAAGAACTGCCGACAAAAGTGAAAACATAAAGTTGTATTTAGAATTTTCAAACTGATTGTAATTAAAAAATTAAAATTTTCAAATTTAAATTTTTAACAGTATCTAATCTGTTGTTCATTATCAAACCAAATAATCAGAAAACTAAATGTGATATTAATACTGAAAATATTTTAAAATAAATAAGTTTTGGAATTTTTTATCATTAATTTTTGAAGGTAAATAAAAAAACTAACATATTTAATAGTCGCTACAACAGACGACACGACAATTGAAATAATAATCAAATGAAACACAATTTAAAGCACATTGCAAAGTATACACACATTTACATATATACATTAAACATTAGGATCTTGTTGACGCGAACCCATAAGATTCTCCACTACCAAAAATGATCTAACGCGCCGATAGTAATTATCACATAAGAAAGCATTAATCTCTTTTAAATATAATGACACTAACAAAATGGTCATAATTGCAAATTGTATACCTATTTAACCACCATTCTTATTTACCCCGTTTTACCGGGTTGCTGACGCAAACCCAATAGCGAATCAATAGTAACATTTTTAGGTTTTTTAAAATGGCAGTATGATTTTAAACTTTTGTAAAAATAAAATGCAATGTTGAATGAACTGTTAAATCTCCGCTTCCTTCTTGATATGTATGATGTAAAGATTATATGCGTTACATATTTAAAGACCAGTTAACGAGCGACATCTTCGTTTTCTACTTCCATTCTTCTAGATGCCTTTGGTTTTACGAACTTCTACGACCAACGGTGGCTGCTTAATATCTGATCGCCTGCTCTTTTATCGGTTATCTACAAAAACTGATGATTTATTGGTCCAATTCAAAATTGATTAACCACTCGGATAGTATTGTAATAGCCGAAGCAGTTTTATGTATTTAATATATCTCCAGTTAAAGCCAAGAACTATACACGCTTGGCACATGGAACTTGGGTTCCGTAGCATACCATTATCCAGAAATATTTTCTGTAAATTACAAATGATGACCTATTCGATTCTATTATATTAAGATTATTTTCCTGTGTTAAACTCATGACATGTTGCCTTTAGCAGTTTCAGAAATAACGAGAGGGGCAGGTAATTATCAATCATCGATTTTTTTCTTATTCATATTACAAACAATGTACTTAAAAAATGTAAAAAAATACGTTTATGTTTCCCATAACAAACATTTTTAATGTCACATCACACTATCAACTTTTCAAAAGTTTTCTTTTAATTTTCTTATCCAACTAACCTAACATAGTGTAACTTCAAGTTAAAAATTATCAATAACCTATGTACGTAAATAGTTATCAAATATTAAGTTATAAATATTACAATAAATGTATATTAGTTACATACTACGGTGCAATATGGAAGATGTCGGGAGCATGTCATCGCCGTATAGTAATGACTATACGCTGAGCGAGGAAGGTTTCAGCTCAACTATTAACAATAAAATAAAAATTGTCTTTTCGGTTTTCTTTGGATAGATAATGAGTATGGAGGAATGTGGGAAAAACTGTCTAAACCGAGAACCACATTTCATGTTAATTATTTATCTTCAAATTGATAATTCTTTAATAGAATATTCTGTCGAATTAAAAAAAATTCCATGCAGTAAATTGTAATTTAGTTAAATGTAACACACAATGATGTCCCCGTGGCTCAGTTGGTATTGGACTCTGCCTGCCGAGCGAGAGATCCCGGGTTCGATTCCCGGCTAGGGCAAACATTTTGTGACAGATAAATGTTTGTTCTCGGGTCACGGGCGTTTGTGATGTCATATTTGCGTATGTCCATGCCACCCGCAACACAGGGAACCGTAGTGCGGAAGTATGAGTGCGTAAATAATTAATTAATTTAAATTAATGTGTCTATAACAGACAGGCAATGTTACTCTATACGAGTAACACGCTTTCTGCGGCTGTAGAGAACCCTAAAGTAATCAAAATATATTTCTGAAGGTCGCAATCTCCAAATTCTCATACCACACCTCAAACTTATCAATTGATCTTATCAGCGATCAATCAAAGCCCCAATCGAACCACGCACCGCACTACGGCTACCACCGTTAAGACGATAATAATACAGTCATTGAAATATCAAAATACCTCATCGACTGCACATGTTATTGACAATAACAATTACAATATCAACAAGTAAATCTCTATTTACATCTACAATAACATAACTATAATCTTAATTATAGTGATAGGTAATGCGAACTTTAGATTATTAGTGTTCTAATCTCGACAAACAAGGTCGGGAGTTGACCTCTAGCATAAATAAATTGGACATATCTCGTCTCGTAGAGTTTGTTTACAACATTATTCTAATAATATTCTGATGCTAATTAATCTAGCGAAAATCTACTATTTTGCAGCATGTATTTGTCGGTGATTTAATTTCAAATATTCCTAACATCAAACCTAAATCCAAAAATGCGACGTTACTCTTAGCTCATATGTGCAACTATGAACTCGATGATTATATAAGCTACCTATGAGTTACGAAGGACCATCACTGTACTTCATTTAGCTTCAAAGTTAAAGCAAATACAGGGAAATTAATAATTAAGATTTATCTATACACACACGCCCAACACAAAAACCTCATACGTGGTTTATTAATAGCGGGTGCGGTATTTTAAAGGCAACACGAACAGCCAATACCCAAGAACAAATGTGTATTTATGACATCTGTTACATGTCAGCCGGATTCGATATAAAAACCTTTCGCTGCAGAACTGAGTCATTAACAACTGGAGTAGTCTGAAGAGGGTTTCATTAATGAAGAAGAGAAGGATTTCAACCGCGTTGTGGCAAGCCGCCTTCTCAGTTCTTAAGAGCAGTAACACATATAGCCTTACACAAGCCTGAAATTTTAAATGTAAAGGGGTACTTACGATTTTTGTGTCCTATAATCATGTTTTAATTGAATTACCTAGATCATGGTTACGACGAGACCACGATATTAAAGAGTCTCCGCAGTCCAGTAGTGATTCCATAGTAACATAGTCATCAGCGGTCGAAACATCAATGTAAAATAAAACACAAACAGTGAGTACCCAATACAGTAAAAATTTAAAAGGTCTGTCATTGTAAGTAAGGTTGTTTATAAAAAGGCTGCAGTGGCAAAATAATCCTACACGCGTACCGAATTGCTAAAAAAATATAGCGCATTGTATTAAGGTACGCGTTTAAAGATAAACATTAGTCACAATAAAACATAATACGCAGAACTCGATAAGCGCGGGCGCATTTACCTCGTCACATGAGCATGTATGAGTGTGTGTATGTGTAAGTGTCGTGTGATCTCGATGACCTAGACACACTAAATGTTGCAGGAAGGGACCTTGTTGCGGAGGAAATCGTTAAGGGAGTACAGAAATGACTAACTTGTCACCTATTGTCGCCTTGGTTCGTTACTTAAGGGTCTTCATAATGAGAAAAGTAATTATAATCGTGTAAGGTGGTAAAAACTCGGTCCGAAGAACTCATACATTTTTTATTTAATTGTTATTAATTGTTTTTATAATTAAACGAAATTGTTTTTTTTTTGTCTATGGTTAATTTTTAATATATTTTTTGTTCTTGGGAGTTTCTAACCGCTCCTTCTTACACTGCACATGGATGCAATTCGAAAAACCGATAGCATAGTTTGAATTTCGAAAAGTGTTTATAAAATCCTATTTGAAATTTAAAAAAATCAATAATAATTCAACTATGGTTTGTTTATCCAGTATGGTTCTAACTTTATCCATGCGAGTCCAACTCAAATTATGAATTATTTTAATTATTATGAAAGAAATAAACGATCGTACTCCCTTTACGACGCATAAGTACTTCGGGCAAAAGATTCTCAGACTCGAAAACCTGGCGAGGGATGGTGAAACATCTAATGACGTCTTAAAACATGACACACGAAAACATTGTGCTTAGAATCTGAACCCGTGAACATCCTTCAAGCACATATATTCATTGAAGACCACATCATTAGCATAACACTCAATTGTCCCACTACTGTACTCTGATCTCCTGTCACAATGAAAGAAGTTAAGGCTTACATCTACTCGGGCCAAATGCAAATTAGCGGATTTTACTGTACCGAGACCATAAATAAACAACTTCCAATTATACAGGTTTCTTCAAGATGTTTCTTCAAGTCATGAACATGACAAGTTTGAAGAGAAAAGGAGGAAATAACTAGTTGAATTAATTAACTTGCGGTCCAGTTTCAAAAGCTCATCTTTACTTCCGAGGACACAACAAATTCGTATTTTCGAACTTCACCAAGAACTTCTCGATGTCTCGAGCAAGCCCTCTGCACTAACACGCTTTGGAGTAACGAACTAAAGTACACTCAACTCCAAGATCAGATTCTATGATTATGATGATGATGATTAAAATTGCGTAAACACCTAATTTTCATTAGCATGGTATCCCGGACTACGTGAGAGGACATGCAGGCCCAGCGGTGAGACATTTATTGATTTTAATGAAAGCTATCATTTGTTTACCCGTAATTATAATCTGGAGCAAATAAGTTCGCGATTCACTTGACCCAAAATACATTCATAATATCAGGAGGCCAACATGTCTTACGTCAAATTAACCCTTGAAGCTACTTCTCTTTAACGAAGGACCAATAATTATATCATACTACCAACAAACAATAAATTTATTGCCAATCATTTATGCAAAGGTTACGCTCCTGACATAAGACAGACGGCAAAAAAAAGCTGCACATCGAGTTTCCGAGCCCGTCGGCACTGCTGACCTTACCATTCGTAGCATTCGTACCTATAAACGGTGATCGTATGAACAACAACGCCAGCATAACTTTACAGTCGAAACGTAGTTGCGGTACCACCAGCGACCTTATTGCCACGGAGTAATGTCAGTTTCGTCGAAGATGGTGCTTGGCAACCGTACGACGGATCAAATCATATGTAGCGCTGCCATTTGCTTCCCAATGCCGACAACGGAAGGAAGTAAGGTCAAACAAGTCACATGTTACTGGCCATATGGGAAAGTAATTAAAAATAAACACACGGCTAATGCCGAAACAAAATCAACTGAATTTTTACTGAAATACGAACATTTGTACGAGTGCTACGTTTAATTGATTTTTTCTCAGATACTAAACTTATTGGAAAGTAATAAAATGAATAGGTTAACGCTACACATACAATACACCAAAAATACAATGGGAAAAAAAGATATAAATCTGAAGTCCCAATGAAGCATATTAATATGCAGACTTTATGAAGAATCATTTAATTCGACCAATTTAATATATGTTCCAATAAATAGTAAATGTAATTCGCTTTGTTTATTCCAGAGTTTTGATTTTCAGTGAATTTCCATGTGGCTCTGATTGTGTACGCTCTGGTCTGATGTGATGTGGCGAGTCACCGTTGTTCGGGACAGAAGGATGATTGGGTATCGAACTCGTAAAGTATCCGACAAATTTATCTATCTATCTATCTAGACAATTCTCGTACTCGCGTTTTTGAGACTACCCGTAGAAGTAAATATGAACGATCTAAAAAAAATTTTTTTTCACATAATCGAAACGTATTGAAATTTTACGTTTCATTAATTACGCATCACATATTTAACATTGGATTTGAGTGAATTGTTAAAAATAAAAATTTCCAAATTTACATAATTGTAACGTATTTAAATTTTACGTTGCATTTAATTACTCTTTACGCAAAACATTGGATTTTAGTGAATTGTTAAAAATCTAAATGTATTTAGATTCCGTCACCCCGTCAGACTCTAGGTTGAAGTTAATTATTGTGAAACTGCATAGCGATTTCGAATTATCTATTTCTTTCATGAACTGTTCGTTTTTGAACATCGCAAAAAATATAAGAAGAATTCAGACAAGTCCCGAGCATTACGCAACCTTTAACCTCGGTTGTCTTCTAACTTTACCACCGTAATGAAAAGTCATGAAATCACCGTTAAAATCTACTATCCGAGATAAGACACCCCTGCTATAAAACAAGGCTTGGCGTTTTTTATTTCCTTTAGCGGGTTTTCTTAGAAAATGTTTCTCAATATTACTGAAAGTCTCGCTGTCTTGCTGCCAAATCGTTTGCGAGACTACATCTTCTTAGACAGCCTATAATACTAACGTTGTTATGTATGACAATGGCCAACGATGACCATTGACACACACACATCGCGTGCCCCGTTGACTCGTGTGCCGGCTATTAATAATAGAATTTACAATAAACGTAGAAGAGCACGTTTGAGACACATTGCTTCATTGAAGTCACTTTAATACAAGCGTCGATAAAATTAGTGTATCTGATAAGCGTATAATGTATCATTTTACGACATACGTATTGTACGGTAGTTGCACTAGTAATGGACGGTTTTAGAAAATGATTGAGAATAATATTAGCTGATAATAATAATTTAACTATAATATTGTACTACAATCATCATCATCATCTCAGCCGGACAATGCCCACTGTTGGGCATAGGCCTCCCCCAGGATCTCCACAACGATCGGTCCCGCGCTGCCCTCAGCCAGTGGCTACCCGCGACCTTCACCAGATCGTCGGTCCATATATTTTACTATAATAGTAAAAAAATATGGATTTTGTCAGACGAAATGAAATTTGAATTCTAATGTATTTTATTGTAAAATTGAAGTAACTCAAGCCTGTCCTCCGCTTTATTGTTGGGTATATGTGGAAAGTAATCTTCGGAAGCACGAAGCATATTTGAAAAAATCTTTTACCATTTAAAGATACATTATTGCGGATGGTCGTAGGCTATATATCTTATAAATATATTAAACTTTATAGCTCTAGTATTATATAAATGTAATTTTAAACCATTAACCATTTATATCTCCTCATTTGTTTTTAATTAATTGCAATTTTGAACGAATATCACAGGTTAATATGAAATCATCCCAATACATGAATGAATGCAATGTATTTATAAGTCGTTATTGACAACGTGAAAAGATTGAATTTTTTTACTTTGAAGGTGTACGTTAATTATTGCTATACATTGGTATGTTATCCATCACTGGGGTAACCACCTTGTCTATTAATAAAACGATTGACCTGTTATTAACTTCTAAGAAACGTTTATACAAGGCAAGTGGCTCCACCTCTGACTGTGCGATCTCTTGCTGATCAGTTATCATTAATCAAATACTATGTTTAGGTTCGATCGATCTCTTCAACGAATTATGATAATAATACAGCATTTATGATTTCACAAGGATATTATTAACAACTTCAAAGCTCTTTAGATGATTTTTTTTTCACCACAACCTATGACCCCGTTCCATCTGTACACTAATTCAACACCCACTAATACACACCTACTTTAATCTCCTAGATTACTACGCATGCTTTAATGAATATTATTATTTATTGCAGAAGACGCGTCGTTACCTTCAACCCATTGTCAACATACGGTGCTTCCTTAACGTGATCCAATTCATAATCAATTATGCGCTATGACATGGATAATGATATTGATGGAATAGGCGTAAAAACAGCTCTCATTCAGGACCAAAGATACGAGTACATTCGCGATTTTTCTGAGGTTCCACATATCCATAGTCACATGATAAAGATAAATAATTGCGATCAAGGGGCCTGTCTGCTTTTCATGGGTCCTACAAACTATAAAAATCTCCATTCTCCACCATCGCATATGGAAGACTTCAAGTACATTGCGGTGACTTGATATTAAGGGAGTTATATTAGATTTTGAGTCGAAGCCAACCCCATTCCTCATATCAAATTCAAATTCAAAATCATTTAATCATATAGGTATTCAGTAAATACACTTATGAACGTAATTTTTTCCTTCTACCACCGTTTCGAAAGGTGCTTTAACAATGAGGAGGACGAAAGAAACTCCTCAGCACATCTTTTAAATAACATATGGTAATTACAAAAGTTTAAACCTGTGCGGAACTAGTTTCGAGACTAATTTTGTCCAGGCATCCTTGTCATTCATGTACTCATCTATACTATAATATCCTTATCTTATCATCATCAACATCAACCAACCCCTTTATTTTAATTTTTTTTACGTGGGGAAACCCTCATGGGTTAGAGACCTAGTTAATAACCACATGAGGGCCTAAGACAACATAATATTTCTTGATCACAGTTAGTGATGACAAACTACAAAATGGAGATTTCATAAAGGAGAAATAAGTGAGATAAATCATTCTATAACCCAACGTTTTCTAATTTGGTCTTCGATAACAAAATATGTGATTGATGTACATAAGCAACGCCGACTATTTAAAACCAAAATGCCTTTCTGTTCTTTCCTTTGTTATTAACACAAAAATATCCATTAATAATAAACCAAGTAAACATTAAGTACTTCCCAAACATATCACCTTACCTTTTAACGTTGAAGCCTCCACAAAATCATTTATCTCGTGGAACCCTAAAGAGCGACCCGCCGTGTCACTCACGATATCCATTCGCAATACTTTCAATGCCAAAATATAATAAGGTCAAGATCACACCACATATCCACTTTGTACTTAAGGTACGCGGCTTATGTCACGCCGTGAGTCATGAGCGGAGCGATTGTGAACGCATCTTCGTTGGAACATTGGGAATTCTTTAATAGTGACCCTGAATCCCGCACAAAGGGTCCCGGATTCGATTCCCAATCGGGTCATTTTTTTTTAACAAACCAAGGCTTTTGGAGCTACAAGAAGTTGATCTTCTGCGAATCTTGCCGCAGCCATGACCCATGTGATTGGATCGAAATATCAGTAACAGACGCAAAAACCATGAGTAAGTTATATGATACAAGTTTAAAATTGCCTTTTTGTTTCAGCCGCAGCCTGATTCCGAATGCCGGTAACCTAGTTAGACACTAACGTGCCAAAGTGAGGATTCGTTTTTATGAGCAAAACCTTTGTTATTTAATTACCCAAGACATTTCGTAATACAATGAGACATCCAATCTGTTACTTATTCAATAAAAACAATTCATTAAAGCAAATATTCTACTAACAATGCTCGACTGATTCTCGTAGCTAAGTAATTTTATGGTTCTATTAGAAAAAACAAAATCCTTAATGTATTTCTTCTTTGCCAATAAACAAGCATACGTATGATAAGTTATCAACGCGCTCCTGTTCAATCCTAACGCCAAAGAAATCCCCGACCTGTAGAAAGCCGAGTTGACAACAAGACATTTCTATTACTAGATCTCCAACACTTCAACCGAGTAGTCCCAGATTACTGACCTTATCTCTTCGTAAATCAGGGGACCGAGGAAGTATTTCACTACTGCTGCGTGTGTGTGTGGATTGAAGGAGTTAATGATCGACTCGAATAACAAAAGCCTTTATTCCATCTGCACCCGACGTCTATCTTGCCATGACATGAGGGCGACCACTTAACGTTTTTTTTTTGTAAACGTTTACAAACACCCCTGCACTAGAATCCCGGGTGGCATGGACATACACCAATATGATATTACAAAAACCCGAGAACAAAGATTTATCTGTCACATAAATGTCTGCCCCGACCGGGAATCGAAACCGGGAAGCTCAGAAAGCAAGGTCCCTATCAACTGGGCTATGGGTAGTCAAACATTCAAACAATTTCGACAACAGTCATCGTCCATCCATTTGCCAACCATGTCTGAACTTGTTTAACCCTTTTCGTATGATACAAGGTAGTCCAGCTGTTTGCGCTTCATCGGGTAGGTATATGTTTATCAAGTAAACAATAAACCACCCTCGCTTCATTTTGAGAAATTCCGCGGGAAGCAGACCTATTTCCCGGGAAGAAAAACACCCAAAATAATGACCTATGAGAGTAATATTAGTTACAAATATGTCGAGAATCATCCAAATCTGTTCAGGAGTTTTAGTTTGATACGTATACAGGCAGACAGACAAGCATTCCAAAAAAATACCTTCAGCCTCCGTACCTTTACTTAAGTCGACCTACATGGAAAACCCCAAAAAATATTTGGATGTACAGATTCCGTCTCGTAACATTTTATTATTAGTATTGAGACAAGGAACATGGATTATTTATCCAAATAACACATTATTTTAAATCTCTGACAATCTTCCGTGACATGCGAAGTTCTTAATAAACTACGAGACCCGTGGTAATCCGGAGCTTGCTTGGTTTCACAAAACGTTGAAGTTATAAATATTTAATGTAAGACCACCCGATTGACAGATTGGCCATTACGTAAAGATTATGTTAACAAATGTTAAACTGTGTAAAGTTAATTATTGACTTCGGCAACTGAGAATCTAATTATTATTATAAAGATAATAAGTGTTAAAAATATTGCTCGATGACTTGAACGTCGCCGCGTACGTCCTGGACGCGGAGGACCTGGTTACAAAATACTCTATTCACGTTACTCATTGGTTCCACGCTAGGTTTCCATGTGTTCTGGAATAACCAATGAGACCCTAGTTCACAATATTACTTACCAGTTTATACTATAACCAAAATAACATTTAAAATTAATCAATACCTAGGTAAAAGTAGATCGTTTTTAAAGAATACCAAAGCATTTCGTCATCTTTACTTAACTGCTAGTGGAATTTCTTACAATACCTATAATTTTACCATTATATATGTTACTAGCGGCCCGCCCCGGTTTCGCACGGGTATACTTTATCAATAGTTTCCGCAACGTATGCGATAAAAGCAATTTATAAGCAAAGTTTTTTACACCTTGGTTCGCGTTACTGAAGTTTTTGCAGGTATCCCTTATTTTTTCTGATGATAAATATAGCCTATGTTACTCAGGGATAATGTAGCATTCTAATGGTGAGAGAATTTTTAAAATCGGTTCAGTATTTCTTGAGTTTATTTGTTACAAACATACAAAAATACAAAGCTTTCCTCCTTATAATATTAGTATAGATGAGGTATTCATGTAAAAATACCTGTTTGTATATTTGTAACTAGTGTGTATGTCTGTGTAGTGTATATGTGTACTTAATGTAGTTGCCGGTAACGTGCTTGTGTACTAGATATAATTCAAAGATATTTAACAAGAAATCTTTTGTTGGGGAATAATTACGTTACGCCGTTACTTTAGAATTCAATCTCCCAATATCGATTAACGTATTATTTTTGATAAGTTTTATAATATTAATGTATTGTTTAATTTGTTATATATATAAGGACCAATATAATGAAAGGATTTACGTGCAATTTTGATATTTCCCATTTATCTTTTAGGGAAATTTTTGTAACCGTCACTATTGAGTTTTTATCTAATTTTAGATCCGTACGTACGATATGCAGTTTTCTAATGCTTAGAAATATTCGTATAAGACATTCGTTTTGACGAATATACATCATTATTCAAAATTTAATGTTTCTTGCTTTGATTAAACATCATTAGGTTAACTGATATTTTATATAGCCTATCATCCGTGCAATCACGTGTTCTCACTACATACCAATTTTCATTAGGACCGATCAAGCCGTGCTTGAATTATAACGGGACATAGAGACAAAAATTTTCAAAATGGTAAAATTGATGTCAGTAAGTCATAAACCGAATATTCATCCCGAAATTTTACAAAAAGAAATTGGAATGTACTAACAGAGAAACGATATAGATTGATATAGTAGCATAGATAAGTCAAGATGGTCGATAAAAAACGAATCTAAAAGATAATGTAAAACATGTCAATGTATGGCAATAATCACTTAAAAATAATGTGCTTAATAATTACACGTCCTAACTGCCCCATCCACATCCAATGTCTCCGGTATCCGGTACGGATGGCGATTTTTCTTCGTAATTCGTTAATTGTTACGCGTTTGTTTACTTCGTTGGTGTTCCCATTCGGTCTCAGCGTGGAAGACTTCAAATCAAGACTGAATAAGTTTTTCCGAGTTAGTGCGCTTTTCTACCAAAGTCTTCTTCGCTACTTACCATCAGGTGAGATTATAATCGAGTATTGACTTATAAGTAAAACAGAGGATTTTCGGTACAAAGATATAGTAGTTGATATATCGGCGCGCATTAAACGAGTTTAACTATCAAAAACATGACGTGGAGCATTTAACAGGATTAGAATATTTATTGCTCATTCCAATTTAACTATATACAAACAAGAATTTGTTGTTTGTTGTAAGGTTATAAAATTTTTAAAATTTTTATTTTGGTAACAATGTTACAAACATAATTAACCATTGGCATCTATCGTGACCGTCAAAGTTTCGTTTCGGTGACGCTTTCGGTGTATTGGATGTCCATGGAAAATGATGACTTGGTACTTAGAATACGGAGTCTGTTGGACACGTCTAAAAGGAACAGTTTAATGGGCATAATCCGCGGAGGTAGTAGCTGAAGAAGAGTTCTCACGGAAGTAACGCTCAGTAGTCTATTGTCTGTTTATGTAGTTCCGTTATTTGCCAGCTACTGGCAAACATCTTAAGGTATCGGAATCGTTTTTTATTAAATAAATAATAATTAAACGGCTTTAAAAAAATCTGTGATTGGATTTTTTTATTTAGATTATTACTTTTGTAAGAATTAAATTACTGATAGGTATATAAAAATCTAATGTTTGGTACACTAGGTATATTTTTTTATTTAACAAGAGAATGTTGACATTATTTGTATTCAACAAGAGAATGTAGACATGAGCTGTTTTAACCTTTATTTTCCATTGTTTATACATGAGTTAAAATTCTTTAAAAAGTGAGTGTTAAGTTTTACATCAATTGCGCGTAAATATTACACCCACACATATTTCATTAAGTCATCTATTTTGGAACGATTTCAGAGCATAGCTTATGAAATAAATACAGTGTCAACAATTTAAACCTTTTTTGCCTTGAGTGTCTTCTCCTCTATTATAAATCACCTTTTCGCATTGAAAGTAGTAGAAAAATAATAAGTGTAGGTCTTTCATACCATTTACCATCAGGTGGCTTACTGCTCGTTTGTCGGCTATTACCATAAAAAAGGGTATTGACAGATACACTTGTAAAAAAATGTTTAAATACGGTTTTTATATAAATAGCCGATAAATAAACAGAAAACCACCTAATGGTATATAACCTCCCATGGACATCTATAGCACCAATTGTTACTGCCTCAATGACAATGCAACCGAAAATTGTAATAAAATATTTTACTTGATGCTGGAAGACAGTAGCCAGACAGATAGAGAACCTTACAACCACGCACAAACACTATTGGAACTAAACCTGGAGACACAAAGCCTAGCGACCTTCGATAGGAAGATGGTTCATTCATACGTTTTTCAGCAGAGAGCAACACGAACTGAAAACCTTGACTCGAACGCGAGCGGGCATGAAGCCCCTTATACCGTCAACCAACCCATCTCATGCTGATTAAAATGTTAACTCGTGTATCGGTGATCGCTTGTAACTTGTACCACGTGTTCTATTATCAAAACACCTGTATGGCTGTATCAGTAAACAACGAGATCGTGATCGCTCAAGCGATCGCTCAGTACCTCACCGGCCGACCATCGTGTACCAAATAAACTCATCCTGACGTAACATGTCGAAATGCGCCGGCGAGATTGAATTTTCGTGACCGAATTGATGATAAGTATTATTGAGCTACGCAAGTAGGTTCGATGTATATGAGGTGACGGACCGAGTGGAACTTGCATACACCGATGACATATGTTTGAAACTGTCATTTGTCAGTCAAATAAAATAAATGACTAAAGATATAAAGAATGACACACACGTGAAAGCATGACAGGTATATTAGGCTGCGTATGCATGGAGCATTTCAAATGTTTTGTCTTATACAGCTCTATAAGTTAAAGTTTTCATGAGAAATGAGAAACATTTTTGGGGTGGATTGGGCTGGTTTGGAGGTGTACTCATAAATGAAATGTTTTATTAAGGGGTACGGCAATGAAATAGTTTGGCAAGCACTGTTATAGGGGCCTATGACGTTTGCTCGTTTGTCGATGTGACCACTTACAATTAGCTGGCACATCTGCTTGCTTGCCTGTCGCTTGACTATTAAAAAAGCTGTTGAAAAAGAAATATTTTTCCCCTCGAAATAAATATTTTTAAGTCGGAATCCAAATAAATGCATTTATATTAACATTGACACAAAGTTCACACTACAAGCATATAAAACACACATAAAACACGCGTCAAAGACACTTTAAACACGCCGACAATTCTTTGATTGTCCACTAAACGTGGTTTATGTTGTTGCCAATGTTAATGGCGTCGGCGCTATTGATATGATATACCCAACGATTTAAACACATCCAGCAAATAAATTGAAAATTTATTTTTGATTTTAATTATCGATTAAGTTCTGTTAATCGGTCGAGCATAAATATAACTTTAATACTTAAAATATAAATAATTTTAATGATACTGATGGCTGGGTTCTTTTTAGAGTAAGTTGATACACTGAAATATCCAATCCCTTATATATTCACTTGTCTGTCTGTGTGTGTCTGTCTGTCCATACGCGATTTTCTCCGGTAATGCTCGATGGAGAGTTGTATACCAAACAAACGCTTGGCGTAAATAAAGGAATTGTAATTGTAATAAAAGAACTTTGAGCGGCAAAAGAATATAAAAAAAAGCCTTTGTAATTTTTGTCATTTGACATTAAATGAAAGGGTCTGTGACGAAAAACGCAAACATCATTCTGTTATTTGACCATGATCATATAATGACCATGCCTTTTGTTATTTCGGAAACACACATGCAAATTGTGGAACGAACTACCTTCTGAGGTATTCCCGGAACACTATGATATGGAGCTGTTCAAAAAGGTGTGAAAAGAGCTCTTCTCCAAGGCCGGCGTTGCATTGGTCATTCTTCTGGTGTTGCCTATGTTCATAGGCGACTGTAACAGTGGCCAATTAGGGGAAGCTTATGTCCAGCAGTGGACTTTAAAAGAAACGATGAAATTAAACGAAAATCCTAGTTCGTTTTACGAGAACTCGAAAAGGCATTTCTGGATTTACTTACAGCACCGACGACCAACCCAACCAACCCCATTTGGACATGACCTGTGTTTTTTTATTCATTTCCGTTTAAAAGCAAAAGGGTTATGCGGACGACCTGACATGAAGGTCTTCAAGATGTTGGGCCACAGTGATTACATGTTTCGATCAACACAATCGCGAACTTTAATTTGGAAACACAATAATTTGGAAGAAAACTACACTTAAAAGGTATTATTTGAGGCATGAGACTGAACACGCTTTGGGAACTGTCGTTACCAAGGTCTCGATGTCTCCCAAATAAATTAAGCATTCAAGCACCATCCCGAAAAGTCTACCATTATTTCAACTGTTTGACGATAAAGTGTGAAAACAAATATTTAAAAACTACTCTGAAATTTCTGTTGTACGACATTGAAATGCTTTCAAATGTGAAAATTTACTTTACAATCGAAGTGCGCACTTCACCTTCGTATTGTACGTCTGATTTTAGAAATAATATTTAATTCTTTCAAATACTATCTAATTGTTACTTTGCATAGGAAAACTCAACAATCTTCTTTTTATTGATTTATCATAATAGTAATAATTAATATCTCATAAATTGAGAGGTAAAGCCGAGGTTTATGTTATTAATACGATTTTGTTACTTAATACTGTTACATGTTGTTAATAAAGACTTAGAATTCATAATTTTAAGCATAAAAGCGCCATTCGGAAAGGCCCTTAAGCACATTATACGTATTACAACTGATTTACAGCCTTCATATTGCGTTATGAATTTTCTTAGAAAATGTCTAGAAAATAAGCTCTACATGACGATTATACGCATTTCGGCAAAGCATCGGCGAGGTCTATGGTATTTCAAATTTTCATGCAAGGAAAGTCTCGCTCACGAGGCTTTACTGCTGATTTATTAATGCAAAAAGTCTTTGCTATTTCGTATTTGTGATCCGAATGTTATTATCCTTATTAGTTTCATGGATAAGTGGAATATTTTTGTTGTTCTTAGCATGATAACAATATATCATAAAACGATTTTATCACGTGCCCGCATTTAAACTCGTGATAAATTAAAATTAATTTTAATCGCACTTCATAACCATTTTTTGGACAGCCAATAAAGTCCGCTCTCGAAACAAATATTTATCGCGTCTATCTACATACATAAATTATGTTCAACTTGACCAATGTCCTTCCTTCGCTTGCAATGAACTTTTCTCAGATTTGCGTACTGAATATAAAAGCATTACCACACTTTACTTTGAATAACGCGTGTTCAAATGAAAATAAATGTGGCGGCACCGAGCATAGATATTTTTAATCTGTAATTTTATATGTTTGTGGTTAACTTATTTTAAAAATTCCCTTTTTTGTGCTTCCGCTTGCTTCGTTCACTCTCGTTAAGCGCATTAGGAGAAAGGTTTAGATGTAAGTCAACATGAAATATTTATGAAACGTCTAATAAGAACGAATAAAAATTGTTTCGAATGCAGCAATATGTTGTGAACGTAGGTATTATGTTCTCCGAAGCAATAGGGCAAGCTAGAGCTGGTTACTAGGACATTATAAATATACTTATTTATATATTTAATTATTCATGTACACATATATTTTGCGAACTGTAACATTTGGGATGTTAAAATGTACACAAGCATGCTAATTTCTTAACAAACTTCTTCCAGCGGACCTGCGTTTGGAGACTTCACATCGAAAGGTAGATGATGTATGCACACACACATACATAGCAATATTTATACCTGAAATAGTAAATAAATACATATGTATACTATGACATAAGTCGTAGCAGGCAAGTGGGTAAGCGCCCGCTACAACTCAACAGCTAGCCCGCGGCGTGCCTTTTCGTGAAATACATTAAACGTTACGTCATACGCGCACGTACCCTCGGGCGCGCAGGTTTGACATATCGATATATGTATAATTGCAAAACAATGAAATTGTTTTTGTCAGCCCGTGGCGACGTCGAGCACACGAGGCCACTGAGAGACATTTAAATGGAATTAAAATTCGCCCGTATAATCTGTACTTTGCTGTTACATTTTTAAAAGATTTTAAAATAGATTTTTTAAAAGCACTTTAGATAAATCCATAGCTTTCAAAACTGACTGTTAAACAGGAATTATTTCGGTAAAACAGTTTACAGTAAGAAAAATATATATTTTTATTATTTAACTAGCTGGTACCCGGTGCGCTTCGCTTCACCTAAAAGAATCTACCATTTTTAATACGTAAATAAAAGACACTTTTTTATTGTTTATAATTTCTGTTATTGTAAAGCACTTGGGTATACATTTTTTATAGTCGACCTATGGTCCAAAAGATAAAAACCACTGCCACCAGCGCCACCTATCCGGCACTCACGTAACATAACGTCGGAGTGGTCATGTCGCCCTTTATATGTATACAAGGTTTCATATCAATTGGGCTAACGGCTCTCGAGTTTTAGGTGAGCGTACATACACACATACATTCTCTTTTATGTTATTTAGATAATCTGTTTAATTTTGTCTTTAATTATTTATTCCGCAGCTTAAAAATTACCTTAAAGACAATCACAACAGAAGCATTTAAAGTGTACGTCATGGCACATATTTACTCACGTCAACAAGCATTTAGTTCGCGTGTTAGCTGTGTAAACTTTTCATGGAAAAAAATTGCGACTATTTGATAAAACTAAGGCAGTGTTAAGGAAAAACAGGTACATTCGCAAAAACGATTGACACACATGCGTTGAGTTCACCTTCGTCGTCTTGAGTCGAAATGTTACTAAACAGACACTCTTTGGGGTTCCGTTGAAGGCTCACGCCAGTAGTTGAAAATATATAAACATTATAATGTACTTTTATTGTCGTTCTATTTACAAAAAATAGAACCCGTGGTGCCCTCTGTAGACTTGACTAGGGGACAACGCCAATGTCGGATTCTCTGAGCTTTGTACAGACCAGCTTAGTTTTGTATATAGGGTCCTCGTCTGAACATAATAAAATACATCTAATTTGTAAACTCATTTTAGGAAGAATATGAAATGTAACGTTTTCTACGATTTATTTATTCTACGGTCACGGCGAGACCATGATCCAGTGAGGATCAAAATATCAGTATGTCATACAAAAATCGGGAGTACCCGTTTTAATAAAAATGTCCACTTTGATATAAGTGTAAAATCGTGGCCAAAGTCAGTAGATACATAGTAAAAGGACAATTACACAATATTTTGCCTAACTTAGAAGGAAATATTCATTGTTTAAATCTTTTTAAAAGCTAATGTGTATACTGATATTTGCATTATCATGAGATGTTTCATTCTTTGCATTTAAACCTAAATTTATCGTCTAACTGTGAACATTGCGCCGCATGATATACCCTCTTACAACATAAGATTACTACAAAGCACAAAACTGTAATGTTTCTGTCTGTATGACCGCGATTATCACAGAAACTACTGCAAAAGATTTATTTTATTAATATTAATAGATAGAGATATTTCTCAAGAATGTTTCGATGCATAATTTCACCTTGTAAGTACACCAAATACTTGATTCAAACATATCATGGTACCGGTTTAGGTGCTATGTCCATTTCTGAACAAGCCTCTGGTTCTCACAAAAGGTAAATAATATAAAAAATAACATTAATCATCCATCATCCTCCTGCCCTTATCCCAATTTTATTTGTGGTCGGCGCAGCATGTATTTTTCTTCCATACTTCTCTATCAGACCTCATCTCACTAGTAACTTCCATTCTAGACATATCATCCTTCACACAATCCATCCATCGCTTCTTTGGCCTTTCTCTACCTCTATAGCCATCTAAGCCATCTTTATAGCCAAAAAATAACATTAATAAATAACATGATAACTATGCCAATCAATTTAATTAATTAACTTCATAAATTGTTATCACAACGAGAATTAAGTTGTTTCATTTTATACGCGGACAAATTTATTGATCGTTACGTACACATAACTTTGTATATGAAAGAAACAATTGTTTAAATTTCGCAATTAATTATAGGTAATTAAATCAACCTATTTTACCAGTTAAAGGTAACCTGCATTCGTAATACTTTTAAGACAAAACTACTAACAATTATTTCTCACATAAGTCTTGCCCCTGCCACGAATCCTAACTACGGGCCCTTCGTTCGGAAGGCACACTCAACTGGAATCCTTGACTCGGTCATCTGTAACGGGAACATGTTAAAACCACTGAACAGGTTAAATAAAAACTTGGCATACATATAAATTATGGGTTAATATTTAGAATGCTTTTTTTCCACGGGACATGGATATATTCCCTCCTGATAGTAGATGGAACGAGATATAGAATAGAAGATTTATTAAGAGATTAGTAAATCTAATATATAAAATTCTCGTGTCACAGTTTTAGTTACCATACTCCTCCGAAACAGCTTGATCGATTTTGATTAAATTTTATATGTATATTCAGTAGGTCTGAGAATAGGTTGCTTTCTATTTTTTATACTCCTAAGTGATAAGGGTGGTCCACCCCAAATTTTTATTTTTATTTTTTTATTTTTTGGACAAAGCTTTTCATTTTTTTTTTTTATGATGTGACATTAAAAAATACATACAACCCTAAATTTGGACTCTTGTAACATCAACCCCTATTTTTTAATAGCGATATTAGTAATTCAATAATTTTCAACCCAGATTTATAACTGTTTAATTATCACTTGATCAATTATCCCCGCCAGGCGTCTACCGGTGTCACTCTGACCCAGTAAACAGCACGGAGTAGGGATGAGATCTCTTTTCTCTCTACCTACAGTTTTCAGCCATTATTATTATTTTTTGTCCATCAATCGTAATAGTTTTACAATTATCATTTTACTTCTTCAGTGTTATATTAAAATAAATTTACCATTACGTCATTAATTCATATCACATCATGTTTTTCACACGGACAATTATACGTGGCATGCTCTCGAGTGGGCAAACCATCCAGTTTGTTTGTGTTAGCTAAAGATTTGTTTAAGGGTTTGATATTGTTTTTTAGTACAATTTTTATAATTAGCGATATATAAAATTAATAATTTATATGGCAAAACTACGTTTACCGGGTCAGCTAGTTGTTCACATAAATCATTTAGCGCCTTATCTCAGCTCATCGGTTTAGCAACTTACTAAATTTATCTTTTTTCAAAAACTGACGATTTTTTTCGTCGTGTTTCGGCTCGGGGCTTGAGACCCAGTACTTTCTTTCTTCTTATTTCCTGGCCAACAACGCATAAGTAATACCTTTAGTGTTACTGACTTCCATGGGCAATGGTGACCACTAACCATCAGTTGGCTATCGATTCTTTTGTCGGCTACTAACATAAAAAATATATTTAAACTGTAACCAAAATACACAGCGTAGGTGGGGAAGGCATTTAATAAAATGGTTTTAAAAAGTATATTTAAAATGAAATACAAAACATGCATAGATTAATATTACTTATACGTTTATTTTTATTAATAGATAATTTTCCTTTATGAAATTAATAAAGTCAATAACTTTTTTAGTTTTGTAACGTAAGGAGTATACTATTTAGGAAACTGTTTACACTGACGCCCAATTACCAGTTTTTATAAAAAAATTACCCATTTTCATAATTTGTAATAATAATGAGAAATATAACTAATATGTCATCTCAGCTTTCAAATCATGATTTATTTATTATTTTAAATTATGATTTATTATTTTAAAAAATATAGTCGAATGTTTCTCTAATGAGATGTAGGACATCCAGTAAATTACAAAATGGTGATGTGTATGTCATTTTTATTAATGTATGTAGATTGATAGACATCGAAGATACCTTTTCGGAAATGCAAAAGTAATCAGCGCAAAAGTGATAAGGTTAAATAAGAAAAAACATTTTCGTTGTCCTGAATACATTCAAAAGATAAATGTATTAATGAAACAATAGTAAGTAAATGGGTAGGAAGGCTTGTGTTATGAGTCAGAATTTTCCTTTTAATACTTCCGATATCAACACAGAAGTGAAGTTCATATAAACTCCACAATAAATAGAATTATACATCTTAAGTGTGATTAAGGCAACACATAATTTAAATTCTCTAAGGACTTACTTCCTACTTCCTGTACAGTTACTGACATTGTTACATACGAACAAACATCTGTGGTACACGATAATCATTCCGCAATCGTGTAAAGAAATTTCAAGGCTTCTAGAACATGACCTAGGGTATTGCCGAGATCGCTATAAATAAACGGCAAATGAGTTTCTATCGCCTAGGAAGTGGTAAGCTTGATAACTTTAAACCATTCCGATAAAGGATTGTTTTGTAGATCGGTGCAATTTTGATGATAATAATGTATTTCAATAATTTTTTTATTTAAAAAGTGATAATAAAGAGTACAAATTTTCGTAGTTTAACCTAACTCGTAGTTTAACCTAAGTAAGGGTGGAACATCAAAAAATATCCTTAGTAGTGCCTACTTCATAAAAATAACACGTCAAATTTCATACTTCTAGCTTCAGTAGTTTAGACTTTACTAAGATAACTCAGTCAGTCTTTCAGTCAGGGTCTTTCTAAATATGTAGATAGATTAAAACACCCACTTCAGTAACATTTTCAATATTAAAATATAGTCAAAAATAATAACCGAATATAAAGTGAGAAGAATTTTTTCTAGAATAAACGAGAAATATTGAATTTATATTATTGTATCCATCGTTACAGCATTATTCAAAACGATTAAGATAGCCAATAATTTGATTGATCTACATAAATAAAGTTACATAATAATAGCAATACAGAATAAATAAATATATTTGCATGCATTGTGTATTTTATCTGTCAGCATCATATTTTTGTATGGACCAATACGATGGTTAAGAAAACTGGAACATTATCAAATGTTTACGAATAGACGCATCGTACCACAGAATAAATAATAGTACCTACCTACTATCTAAACATAGACTATTAAGCTTTTAAAACAAATATTTATTGTAATCAGTATTAAAAACTTCTATATACATTTATTAAAAGTCGCAATTCTCAAATCATGAACTCAGGCGAGCAGTGTTTTTATCGAGTAGGAAATGCAACGCGGAAGAGCTCCCTCCGCCGTCAGTGCAATGATGAGGTGACATGATTAATTGATAGTATACTTAACAATCGTTTGTTTACACAATGTTTACATAATGGTAGGGCAAATAAAAATACGGCACGTGTAAACACACTCCGCCTTGGTATGTTACGTCTGGTTATAGGAAACATTTTACTATATTTTTTTTATACTATTTCTAACAATAATAAATAACAAAACAATTTAACAATATCATCTTTTGAATCCTATCCAGTTTGTGTTAACTAATCGAATAAAATCAGCAATATCCCTTCTACAGATTTATTGTTAAAAGGGTTGATTTAAATCGGACTAAGGACTTCTAATAAATGGGAAACTAAAGATCGGGTTTTAGAAATCATAAAAACCTATATCCCGCTATCTAAATCTTTTATAATGTTTAAATAAATATTTTGAGCATGCAATAATTACCTATTTAGGTGTTTATTAATCACATATCTATGTTTGCTTGTATTAAACATTGTTTTATGAGGCTCGGTGTTCATTTTAACAGAACGGTTCCAAAGTTGATACGTGAGTTACCTATTGGAACTTAGCTTATTACAAAAACCTATTACGGTATAGATGAATATATAAATAACGAGGACGCCTGAAAATAATATTTTCAGATATAAATACTTATGTCAAGGATTCCGCCAATTACTCCATCATAGCTGGTCATCTGTGGGTAAAACCACGACAGCAGTGAGTGCCATAGATTCTCTCACGAGGCGCATTTCCTGCGTGCGCTGACCTCGCGTAGCTCGCGAGCTGCGGAACCGCGGTGAAAGACTAATGTACTGACTGCAAAACAACCTTCCAGCTAAACAATACTTATCGTTGTGATGTGAAACTAATAGCAATCCATTGTACAGTTCAGATCTATCCGAGTTGTTGAGACACCACGGAGTTAGCTACATCAAGCGTAGAGTACTGGTACGCAGGATTTAATTTTTGTTTTGTTACGACAAAAAAGTATTATAACTTCTTACGCGCGTACATAAATACACACACACACGTTTTTCTTTCCATAAAATAAGTAAATGCTTAAACGCACAAACTTATAAAAACCTATTCACTCCCCTCTTAGGCAGTTCCACATCGTAAGCGGGCGTACACCGACGCGGGCGTCCTTTGCAGTGTGCACAATGAATGACGATGCAAACCGCGCCGTCCGTATTGCCGGTACTATCACTACATTATTAATATCATCGTCGCCTATAGGCATACATCACACAAAATTTCTACCCGTCACTAAAAAGCGTTAAAGCCACTTGATAACTAGCTTTCCAATACCACAACACGGTATGTCGTTTCACGGTTCAATTTTGAAGGCAGTACGAGTAGCTAGCCAAAACAGTACAATTGTGTACGATTAATACAGTTCGAACAATTTCATCCAAAAATATCACGAGCAGACAACTGATTCGCATCCAAAGATAACTAGAGCCACTTACACTTCGAGTAGATATTTTCTAGCTTTCCGATTCCGATGAGCGTAGCTATAACTTTTTTTTGGGAAGTCACATACATATATGTACAAATATGAACTAGTTTTTCCTTGAACTTCACCTATAAAAACTATCTCAGTCAATTAGGAATCACCCAAACATGGAAGACTACAGCAAACAACAGTTGCTCTAAATACTCTGACCACCGTTCTGCACTTGCATGTACATATATTGGCATATGTATATTGCAATTTAGTGCATTCTGATTCCTGAACACCCACTCGGAGACAGCGCTGTGAATACTGTGTCGCGTATAAATAAAGGTCTTATATTTTTAGCTCTATAGTTCTCGTTCAAGGAAGAACTGTAATTGCTTGCGTACGACGGTTTTCTCGTTTGTTTAAATTGTGGACGACTTCAAGACAAAAGTAAATAAGTTCTGAACAACTAAGTGATATTTATCACCCGGAACTTCATCTCCACGCAATATCAGGTAGAATAGTCAAGCACTTACTTCTAAATTAAAAAGTGAAAAACGTGTAATCGATACAAACAATATTTATAATAAAACATCATTTAATTTGCTAGCCGTACGTCCAGCTTTTGTTAACCTTCCCCAATGTCGCGCGACGATAACAATGTGTTGAAACTGGTCTAGACTTATTTGCTAACAGTTGCTTCTTACTACCTGGATATAAGGTTGAAAACCATTCAAACTCACAACTTTGCATTTTGCTAGATCGTATCAAGTGTGAAAACAAAATGGAGTATTAAAGCAGGGACTTTAAAACGTTGTAATAAGGGATATTTTTGTGTCTCTGGACAGTATTAATAAAATTTGCCATCGCGTACAAGATCTTATTGCGCCTTATCTATGAATAACGACATTTTAATTCGGGTTCATAATTTGTTTAATTTATCGTTATTAGATCTCTTTGTGGGTGTGACTTTCAGGGTGACATTCAGTTATCAGGCGTTTATGTAATCATTGTTGGAGATACGATCGGCTGTCATGGAGGCCTTGCGAGTGAGTAACTAAGCGCGAAAGTAAATAAGATTGATTGGTTAATTAAGTTATAACGTCATTACTCTGCGAAATACCCCTACTCCATACGTTAAGGGATTATGAAACAACGCGTATAAATAAATTCTCACTTTAGGCCGTATGGGGCGGCCTAGAACCCCAATCCCATGCTGACAGAACAAGGTGTCGTAAGAGACGACAGAAGCCAGCCTGCTCGGTGGTAGGGATTCGCGTGAGGATTACATTATCAGTATTATTATTAAGTCATTAATATTATTAGCGGTAATATTATCTATTCGTGAAGCTTGCCTGGCTAGCTACCACCCTCCTGCTTGAGTCAGACGCCAAGCGACGCGTCGTGTTCCGGCTGAGGTCTTGAGAGCCAGTACTTTCTTTCTTGCCTTCATCTCGGAAAATTCAAGACCACTCAGAACATTCAAAGGAATCTCTCATAATCAAAAGCTCACCTGTAGCGTCAAATATAACATTGTAATTTATATACGCACTTTTAATAGTGTTGCCGGAATTGTGTTATGAAAATGTCTGAGCTAGCTCATTGTGTAATGTTTGTCTTAACTATCATATTTATATGATATTTTTAGTATCGACGCAAAATAGAGTGTTCACTCAGCCAAGTCACTGTAAAAAAAACACAAAGTTGTTTTTCAGGCCCACTCCGGACGATAATGTCAAGAAATAAGCTAATAATAAGTAATAGTTACTTCGACGGTGCACGTCGGCAGTCCGTTCCGATTTGTATCTGTTATTAACTGCCGATAAACCTTGTCGGTTGAAACAAACAATGTAGGATAAAGTACATACATACGAGGACAGCTTTATGTTCAAATTTTGTTCTTGAAATGATACGAGTACACTTAATGTCCGTATTTTTTTTCTGTTTTTAACCTTTAGGAGCTAGGACAAACAGACTAGAAAAGTGGATATTTCAATTATATATAGATAGATATAAATATTTGTAGAGGTACGTGTACAGCTGTTTCTCCGTTACATCCCCGTATGAAACCAATTGCATTCGCCGACATCATCAACATAAGGTATTACGGGATGGGATCAGATAAACAGTTATCAAACAGCTTATAAGATGCATCTGTAACACTTTTGCATCACTCGCGACCACAGCAACTCGTTATGTAAACCGATATCATACATGTAAATAAATAAACATTAGTTTACGTAAACAAAGAGTTGAAACATACGGGATAGTTCCCTGTGCGCTACTGCCGAGTTTTAGACTGGATAAATCTGTTTCTATTAAAACCAATTATAGGCTAATTAGCCATGGTAATTAGTGGTACACAGGATCAGAGAACACATGAACAAATAAATTTGTTTTTTTTTTGTTATTAATCAACCATTTCTATTTTCGTTTTCATTGCGATATAGCAACGGGTTCATTTATTTTACAGAAGATTAATGTTTATAGAAAGAGAATCGATTATAACTTTGCTTGAGACGCCATGAAGCGATAAGATATACCAAACTAAAAGTTTTAAGCCAAACGAGTAAATATAATTGATAGATGGAGAAATAAAGTTTGACTACCGAAACAGGGTGTTCGTAGTTTTCTTGTCCACGGACAATACGGCAATGATGCTTTCCTAATTGTCTTTTCGACGATGCGTGACCATTTAAAATCAGGTCACTAAAATAAACTAGTAATAACAATATTTATAAGCGACTATAGCGTGCCATTTCAATTCCTCCAAGCAACTTGATTCCCAGTATTGAGAGTGGCATAGACTATATACACATATTCAGTAAATACTTATTGCAATAATTCAACTGAAACGTTGACAAAGAAAAAAAGATTTTTTTTCTGTGCCCAATGTTTTTTACATCGTATATAGCAGTCGGTTACTTATATAGCAGTTTATTTGACAATGTTTTCTCGTATGTATCATCAGTCGCGAGCCATGCCATCTTCTACCGAGACGCGCCTGTCTGTAGAATTTGCATACAATGCACGATGTCACATTAACTCCAACACCTCCTCGAACCACTGTGATTTGTGACGAGCGTGACGTACAAATTGGCAATGGTTTAAATTATTAGTTGTATCATAATTATTACTGGTTACACTGTCGCTTCTTTCAGAACTTTGTCAGTGACATTTACAAGTAGCACGCGCATCCGAAATTAACATTCTTTCTATCAGACATTTAATAAAATGTATATCACCTTCATTTTATTGTTTTACAGGTGATTTTAAGGTTAGTTAAGGATCTTATTTTCTCCCTTCTTAATAACAATTCGCGAGAACGCATAACTGTTGATTTCAGAAGTAGGTTGGGAGCTAGGATCAAACCTTACCGTGGGCACCGGCGGGGTTATACAGAGACCACCAAACACAAGGGACCTATTCTCATTGTCTCGTTAGTTAATCAGTGGTGTATCATGATCAGAAGTCGTTGTCTTGGATTCGAAGAGAGCGGACTCCCAGACACCCAAAAATTTACTCGACGAGATAAACGATAGAAACTAAAGATGCATGTATGATTTAAACTCGGATTTACTAAGTTTAAATCGATCACTTCCTGCGTTCTAACCTAACCTAACCTAACCTAAACCAGTTCATATAATTAAATCGCTCCTCATCCACTGTGTCTAGATTAAAAATAAAATACATTAAGATCATGTCAAAAAAACCCTTGCCAATGTATCATATTGACTCATTATACTACCACATATGCTCATAACTCCGACCGAAGGTAGTGCAAAAAACATTTCTTGCGTCTCACATATAAAGTCCGTGTTTGAGTATGACGAGATCGAATATGTGACACTTGAAACGTTACGGTAGCATGTTCTCAACATGCGGTCGAGCGTAGAAGTCTTATAGGATCGGAGTTGACACAGAAAGGTGTGTCAAAATTTCCATACGGACATAATTGCCCCATACATTTCAATCCTAGGAGCTCTTTTAGGCAAAAAATATGTACGTTTGATCGATCGAGCCAGATGAGAGACTGTCCTGAATCTCTAACAACTTTTGAGGAAGAACGTTGCGGGTAAGCGTTAGGTAAATTTATATAGACCCTTCGCACAATACTTATCTATTTTGTTATGTGATTCTTCTACAACTTAGCATTTTTACGCAGTTGACTGTATCTAAAATCATCTCTACTATGCGATGAAATTATCGTTGGACATAATAAGACACGAAGATGTCTCTTGAGTCGCGCACTCTTGATAGAGCCATCGTGTTCTTATGATGAAAATGGAGGCAGCAAGTCATCACTCCACATTGCAGCTCGTGTATGTGCATTTGAGGACATTACTTAACTTGACCACCAGCCTCTTCGTCAATTCACAAAAGAACGGCGTGTCGGAGAACGGTACAAGCCTCTTTAGTTATGACGAGAAGCTTTCCCTGCTGTGATCCACTAATTGGTTGAACAAAAAGAGCTCCTGCATCATGCATATGTGAGGCACCGAACCTGCAAGTCTGTCCAGAAGGGTTCTTCTGGGAAGATCCTAAATTCCCTTGCAAAGTTACTTTAATCCTTCAATTACTGACAGGCACCGTATACCCAGAGCTGTTACTTCACCAGCATTTGTCGTACTTTAATAAACCTTTTGCTGAAGGGAACAAACAGTTTCCTCATGATAAATAGTTAGATATTGTTTTCCCATTCGGGCACAAGCTTAAAGTCTTAGCACTTGTCCAATTGTACAAGGTCCTCCGCGACCGGTCTATGAAAGTACACCGTAAAAGTATCAAAGCCGGTTCATGTATCAATAATGCTAATAAAACCATATGTACACTGCATGTGTGTAATGCAGCGACAACGCACCGAAACTGTGTCACGGTCTACAACTGATTTTTAAAAGAAATATCTTTAGCGCAAGCCACATACGACCGTCTCGAGACATACGGCCAGATATACGGCCAATCTTGCTAGGTCCAGAATCTTCAGTGACTTAGTTTGCAATGTCACATTTAACTATTATAACATTCACACGCTCACTCCCTTATTAGGAGTTGCTGCCGCGGGTGACATAGATATACATTGAGGAGAAAAGAAGTCGCAGAAATGACTCCTGCGGCGGCAGACCTGAGACACTGTTCGACACGTAGGATCAGTGCGAATTATAACTGCAAGTATTTATGTGATGGAGAAATGTTATTTCTCAGATATTGGTTATTTGTATTGTATTACTGTATATGACCATGCCACGCGTGAGATAGAATATCTTTGTGCATGTGTGTGTATAGAAATAAATAATAAATTAAAAAAAAACTTAAGCACAGTTCAAGTTTATATGACGAATCATTCGAATTTTTGACATTTTCGGGTGGACATTCTTTTAATGTTCATAAAGTTTATAGTTTTCATTTCATTTCGTTTTCATACTATCTGAATTAAAACAAAAATATCAAAGTACATTAAAAGGTTTTTTTATTCTACATTTCTTTACATACACAAATAATTCCAATTGTCAAAACACGTTAATTGCAACAAATTATTATTACATGCGTTACATACTGAAATGTTTGAAATTGGTGTCACGTCAAATAGATAAAATAGTTGTAGACGCTAGTTTCAATCCCTCTACATCGCACATTTTTTTGGTATCATACTTCATTATTAAGTTTAAATAGCTAAGCAATAACTTGACTTTTAAATGAATGTTGCAAATAATACAATTATGTAATAATATAATTGTAATATAAATTCGTGCACTATTTACGTTTCACACTAGCTAGCGTTGGCTTTAGAATTAGGTCCAGAGAGAAATTAAAGATGTATGGATAACAAAAAAAACAATAACCTCATCGGTCATGACACTTGCGCTATAAAATGATATTGAATTACAATACTATTATAAAACCTTTACCTTTATAATGTTTTGGAAACATATTTGAATTTATATTAATATTATATAATATAACTGTATAAACAATATTTTATGGAATATAAGGAAAACTTGGCAAACTGGAAATAATAGTCTCGAAACGAGTTCCTCGCAAATTTCAACTTACTTTGTAATTGCCATGTGTTTTTTAAAGATGTGCTGAGGAGTTTCTGTCGCCGTTTCTTCTCCTCAATGTTAACGCACCATTTCGAAACGGTAATAGAAGCAAAAAATGATGTGAACACCTAAACAATTAAATGATTTTGAATTTGACTTGTTTGACAATCGTTGGAACCTGAAATTTTCTGGGATAAAAAATATTATATCCTTCAATCCAAGTAATAAACTACTTGCGTGCCAAATTTCATGCAAATCGCTTCAAGCCTCTTTCCGTGATCGGTAACAAACATTCAAACATAAACATTCATAATGTAAGATTGAATAAACACTACACTCGACAGTGACTCTGCGGTCATTAGGAAGTGAACGAAACTGGAGTTTGGGACCTCCCAGATTGTACCATCTTTATATTCATAATCAACAAAACGAGCTCTTTGTGTTTTCTTGAACTGTTTTTACGTATCCA
>PDGT01000080.1:548646-577887 GCA_003671415.1 Megathymus violae | reverse complement strand
GTAATGTAATGGTAACGTGAATATAGTTTTTTTAAAACTACATATATTTCGTTTTTTAATTTCAATATTTCACGTACAACAATGCCGCATGACGCATAGACCCCTGAAAATCAGTGATGGATTAGTGTAATGTGATTTTGAGTAAACAATAAAACGCAAAGGGTTGGTTAAGTTTGTATTGTGAAAAACTGTGAATATCTTCTATTAGGTTGTAAAATTATTGCTTATATACTCGTACATATATGGGCTGTTGTCTTGCTGTATTTAGTTCTTTCTGACAACTGTTGCACTGCTGGGCTATTGATTGAAAGGATAAGGTCGTGGTTCTTATCACTGAATAAGTGTGGATGTGCGCTCACGTTCGCGTCGTCGCGTCGTGAGTGTAGAGCCGACACAAACCGCAACACCCTACCAAGGTTGATAATCATTTTTCCAGTAAAAACTGCAAATTAATAGCACTTTTTGTTTTCAGGAAAAAACATAGCTCACGTTATTTTGAAGGATTTTCCCATAATTAGTGACTTGGATTGAAAAACGAACATTACACAAATGAACAAAAACCTATGTTTTTAAAACATGACAATTTTGAAAAAGCTCAAACGTTAAAACACTACCTTACTTATTTTTTAAAAAGTTTAAACTCTTTGTTTTACTCCACTTATGTTCGAGATCCATTCCCAAAGTAAATAAAGTAGATCGCGTAAGCTTAGATTTTTTTTAGTTTTTGCTGTCTCGTTTCTGTTTTTTCATTCCGCGCAACACAAAAAAATTCTACGGTGGAAGAAGGAGTAGATGTGTTGTTAAAATAATAGCCGGTAACTCACCGTCATATCTTTGGAAAATACTCTGCCTAGTATAGTACCCAGGACCTCTAGCTCGGTAGGCAGGGTCACTACCACCTGCTCTACGGGGTCATCAAATAATCTTTATAAAATAACTAACTGCTTCCAACTTCCAATTAACATGCTAGTTAAGAGCTAATATTTGTTTCCATGTCAACAGCTGATAAACGAGTAGATGAGCCACGTTATAAATAAGCTATACCGCCCATGGACGTCGTAACACCGAGCCGGGGATCCATTTATTCCTCGCCCTCATACACTCGAATAATGTTATCATTTATGCTTACTCGGGCCGCGATAGTGGAGCCACAACACACACAAATATAGGCGGTAACCACCAACACACACACACGCAGGTACCTCGTGATAACTACGCGACCCAGTTAAACTAAGTGCGGTTAAATTAACATACAGTAATGCGCTAACCTCCCGTAAATTTGTTTACACATGTGGACTGCGTTCATACGTAATAAGTCTAATGTAACTAACTGGTTATTTAAAAAGATTAAAAACCTGGGCTCAAATCTTCCGCGCTCTTCAAGTTCTAGAAAAGTTACATGCTTATTTTAAATTAATTTATCCGAAGCTTCGATGCAGAAATACCGGTAAGGAAACTTGCGTATTTACCTGTCAGTTGTTTATAATATTCTTAAAGTTGATTGGACGATCAATACGCAGTGGATCAGCGTGATGGAGTATGGCCTTAAAGCCTCTATTTGTGAGAGACTTCAAACAAGAATGGAACATTATGAGTTTTATTGTTAATTCCTCGTACAAACTGCTCAAGACGGGTGACATCGATGCCACGGACTGGAATGTACGTATAAACTTTTTTAATTTAATTGTAAGGGGTTCCATTCATTCTTGATCCCGGGTAAATTTCCTGTGTCCCAGTGCGCGTTGCTTAACAAGGGACGAAGCTATGACGAATAGTTTTTACTGGAAGTGCCTAGGCTCTGTTACACAGTTTAATTACGACAGGGTTAGTAACCTAGCTAGCTGCCAGCACAAACTTCTAGAATCACCGTCAAATGCTCGACCGTGAATGTGTTGAAATTTTAAAATGCGCTTTTGATGCCTTTGGTGTTGCAAACGTCCACAGGCGGTGAGTCTACTTACACCAGGTAGCCGGTCTGCGAATTTGTTGGCTCTGAAACGAACTTCTGCTATTGTGATTCCGACAGTACTATAACATGCGAGTCTTTCAAGAAGCAAATCCATCGCCTGCTTCTCAGCCAGCAATACATTGATCCTCCTTAACACACGCCGCCGCTACATTTACCTGTGTAACATAATAGCTCAAGAAAGGTAAATACAGTATATAAATTTATTATGTACCATTAAGTAATACTAGTCTGTAATAAACTAATTTCAATCAGTAAACGTTAGTGTTTAGCCATAACGTGCGATCAAGTATGTCGAGTTTGCCAACTTCTGAATTTCAAACTTTATCTCAAAATTGATACGTTATTACTGGCTCGTGTGGTACAGACAGCATGATCAACTACGATTATTATCCGCGTGAAATTCTATACGTATATCGTTTTTGATGCTAATAATTTATACCAGTTTGCGCCAGCAAGAAATGAAATAAGGAATACATATTAATTTGCTTATAAGTTCTTAAACCTGTGTGAAGTCTGCCAACCCGCACTTGGCCAGCGTGGCAGACTATGGGCTGAACCTTTCTTTTTACGAGAGGAGACTCTTGCCCAGCAATGGGACGATATGGGTTGCAATTATGATGATGATATGGAACTACATGAACAATAGCTACGCAGTTATCGATACGCTAATAAAATAATATAGACAGGCCTTTAATAGAGAATGAATAATATAATCCAAGACCTTTCGTTGCGATGTATTGCTGTCGCTACTTGCAATACATATGTCAGCGTGTGTGCCTGCAAGGCGAGCGGCCGCGCCCAGTACCCACTGGTTTACTAGTGACGTGCGCTGTACTTATCGATGCCTACATTATTATGATAGAGTTGTAACTGCTCCTATTAAGCGCTATTATGTTAAAATACAAAACTCTTTGTCTTTATCATCTTATTCAGTATCTCGCAGTCGATATAGATTACATAAAGCAAGAAGCTTCAGTTTGTCGTAAAATTCACTTAAAGAAATTTTAGATGTTCCCCTCCTAGAGAGGTAAAATAAGTGGCGTTAATTGAAAAAGATTTTTTATTCAGTAATATCGGATTCAGAAACAGAGCGTGGGGAGTCACTAGTGCAATATCTATTAGCAAGTAATGTGATGCACATTGCCTTGAACACCACATATGCCTAAACTTACGGAGTTAAGCTTCTGCTATGCTGTCTATAAACATAGTAACACTACACACCATAAAATAAACTTATTGTCTGTTACGATAATCTCAATAACTGCTCCACGGATTTCTTGTGATTTTTACAATTTAACGACACGATCAAGTTGAAGGTCTATGAAGTAAACATTGAAAATTGTATGAAACGCATGACAAGAACGAGTAACATTCGCTGCGGGTGCTATTTGTGACAGCGAAAGATCACGGTTCTCAGGTATTAAGCAAAAAGAAGGAATTTTTGACTAGATGTTTTCCGGTAATTAAAAAAATTAGGTGCGTATCCAGGCCGGCCTTAAACACATGATTTTATAAAAGTTGCGTTGTTTTAAAGGATATGGCATTACGACGCTAACTTACTAATCAGGTGGTCTCACATTAAGTTTAAGACCCATTTGCATCCATTCTTGACTCAAACCCCATCCACCGATCGTAGTGCACACCCTGCTCAACAACGAACGCAGACGCGGTACTTTAGGAGTTTCTGCAATCTCCAAACGATGTCTCTCGTTGTGAAAATCAATCAAATACTCGCGTTCAGATACGTAAAATTATCACCACAAATATAAAACCATAAGGTACAATGATGGATGGACGTTGGTCAACTGGTGACTGTGTAAATCGTTGCATCACCACAGCGCCAAATCTCTCCTAATGAAGATCACTGGGCTTACTACCGCCTAGAATAATCTTCGTACATGGTAACTAGGTTATGTACCCGCCTGCGTATATAAACAATACAAATACAGTAAAAAAATCTTGTACGCTTGTAACGTATGTACCATCGCTATCACCATTAACGACCTTCCAGACAACCAGTGTAATAATTTGTGAGCTAAAATCACCTGTGAAATGTTTATTTTATCACTTGCAACTGCAAAGTTCATTTAGAAGCTGAAGACGTGCATTGATGTTGCGTATATCCAGACAACGGTAAGTATTAACTGTGAAATAGAGATCATATTAAGGTATTGTCAAAGAACATCACTAGTCCACTCGTTTCGGCGACAACACTCGTCGTTCTATGTCGAAACGCACGTGTGATTGTGCAACACTAATCTAACGCACGGCGGTTAAACCGATCAGTAGTTTAACCGATGCGAGATAATGTATGCATCGAGTATCATAATATTTGAGAGTAGTACCTGCGATTAAATGTTACGTGTTGTGACCCACGGCGCTGCACCCACGTGGCGTGGCGTGTGCACAGACGAGCATCCTGTGAGAGACAATTCTCTTCGCATTCTCACTGCCGTGTCGTATTGAAGAATAAAACTCGTTACTATTTTTTATGGAAAATCCCTCTCTCACCTTATATCCAAAACTATGTCTTAACTATAAGTGTAATTTAAAAACAAAATCAATTTTTTTTAACACGGAAGATATTCGTATTCCAATTTAATAATTGCTATTAGACATTTTTACCTAATAACGAGCAAACTAGTAAACGGGTTACTTGATGGTAAGAGAATTGAGGGTTTCCATCCATCTTTCAGTTGAAGCCAACCTCGTGATACATCCTGCTCGAGGAGGCAATACTCCCAACCTCCTTCCGTTGGAGGCACTGAACCAACGTTATTGAAGAAATTGACTATGAAGCTGTACATTAATATATTTTATTTATTAAACAATGGTGAGCTAATTCTTGAATCATGTTTACTGAGATTTGATTGTGTGTATAAATCTTATAAATCTATAAATATAACTTATTTATAGCACCGACAAATTTATTTATAGCAGTAGCAACACAGATTAAGAACTACTGTAGTATTTTATGCCTTGGATCTCAGCGCAGGGAATCTTATGAAAATAAAAAGGAATCCCTCGGAGCCACAACTTCGCATGCCCCGCCAAACGGTACAAGAATACATTGTATGGTATATGTATATGTACCTTTAAACTCAAGGTTATGTGGAGGCGTTGATGAATTGCACTGCTGTCGGCGTGAGTTAATGAAACCCGAGTTTGAATAGCAACAGTAGTGAGTGAGTGTAGGATGGCGTGGTATGTTGAAGTCTAGGGGTTCCTTCTCAGTGGTAACCATTAATTAAGTTATCTTTATAGTTTTAGTGGTGGTGGCAGACATTTATAACATACCTCAAACATAACCACGGTCGTAACTGTCTATCTCCTGAGATCTGACATAGTAGGTAATTAATGGAAGCGCGGTTCTTATATTTCTTCATCTTTGTTTGATTGTTATTCGATGGTTTAAATTGGCTTTAAATCATGCGGAATATTCAAAATATTAAAAAAATATATTCTGTCGTTTAGTAATTTTGAAATAAATATGAACCTACTTTTTCGCTGTAGTATGCACATTCGAAATTCTTTTAAATTTTACGATGGGCTGATTGAACATGACCACTATACGCTAAACCGCTACTCTGACGTGCGACTGTAAAACCTTTTCACTAGATAAGAAGTGAGGTTGTCAATTATTATTTTATTCATATTCTTGGCGCTGTCCGCATTTCTAAACAGCAAAACCTCAAGCAAATTTAAACTGCATTAAACCACCGTCATCATACTCCTAATAGAATGCAAATGCTGTTGATTGACATTGAAACGAAGCGCCATTACTAAAACAATCGCAAAGAGTTAGAAATTCCGCACAAAAGTACCAAGGATTCCTCTGTAACCTGAAGAATAAGATCAATAGCTGTAACGGTAGGAAGGACTCATGTCTCCGTGTAATTTAAACGGTAAACATGTTGCCATGAGCATGGACTTATGTCCTAGTGAAAGTCCAAACAATTTACGTTGTAAGCGGTAACAAAATGCAATACATGTGGGCATGACACAAATGATAAATGGATGATATATGCTACTCCAAACAATTTAGCTATTTCGAATTTCATCATCACTAACCAAACGTTAGTTTTCCGCAAAACCCTGGCCTGCTTCAGCGCGAATTATGAAGATTTTCCATGATTATGAAATCCCTCAGCATTTGGACGAGACAACAAAAATAGCGATTAAAAAAACGCTATTCTCAAAATCAGATATCGAAACACAACACGGTGATTCCCAAATCTCTCAGCACAAAATTACTCCTCGATTTCCGATTCTCGATTTGATATCAAAGGAATTGTAAATGTTACATTTAATTTAGTGTTTCCTTCAATTTACTCCACGAATTACCATTTATTTATTTTGTACTTAATGATCCGGGAGCGTCTGGATACAGCTGTAATATATAATAAGAGCTCAAAGAATCATATTTGGCTCATGGATAAAGACCTCGGATAGATCTAAAAAGTAGTCATACTCATCCAAATATATAAATATACACCCATATATATGTGTGTACAGCTGTTTTATCAAACTAAAAAAAAAACATTTGCTTGTATTCAAAACATCTGTTACGGATTAACGTAAAACTTGGCATAATCTTATGATGATATCAAATAAGAATCAACAATGATGATTGTTTCTGTATTTTAAGAATAACCATGCTCTATGCCGTATCTACGTGTTCCCAAGTCCACTGTTTCACCAGCCACACGAAAGCACCTACAGCAAACTACTTATCACGCGGATAACCATGCAATAACAAAGGTTGGAGCTGGCAACTATCCAACAATGTCAGGGCGAAGTTAATACAAATAGAAATTTGCTTGTTTACACCCGGACGTATTCTATTCATTAGTGTGACGGTGGAAATAAGTCTGCAGTGGACTTCTTAGGGTGATGACGAACTTGTGGTTTAGTTCCTGTAGGAGCATCAGATTGGATAAATGTTTGCACACAGATATAAGGAGATAAGTTAAGGATAAGAATATTTTCACTTTTGAATGATGGATGGATTTTTAATGTCATAATCTGTACTAATAGGTCAACATTAATGACGTGGCGTATGAGATAGAAACAGGCGATTTTTTAATTAATCTAGTGTGAATTTGTTTTATTAACATAAAGATGGTAAAATATTTTTTGGAATTTAAGTAGAAATCATACATAGTCAAATCTTTCCAAAACTGAGCAGTAAGATAGGAGGTAAGATTTACATTCAATTGTTGGCTCGCGGGTATTTATAACTGAAGTGCATTCCCATGTTTGCTTACCTGAAATATTTTATATTTCTAATTCATGAAACTACAAAAACCGATCCCAAAAGAATAAAATTGTATGAAATAAAATTCATAAAACGTTATGAAAAAAATTGTAACAATTATTTCAGATACGTATACTACGAGTATTTATAAGAAACTAGCAGTACCCTGCGCGCGTTGCTACGCCACCAACTAAAATAAATTTGAAGGAAAGGCATTACACAAATATTCCATTCATTTTGAGTTCACGGCAATATATGAAATTCATTGGAATGACAGTGGCGCCATCTGTCGAAAATTGGTTGTACCAACTCAGAAACCTTCGTGGGCCCGGTCACAACAACTTTGTTACAGATCATCACATGATCAAATGCATAGTTTACGATTCCATAAAGGACATACAAACAAACATTAATTTTTATATATATATATAGATCTTTCCGGAAACGAAGCAAAAGGCGGTGTTCTAGTAAGAATAAAAAAAAATTCACAATTCGATTTAATGCTATGACATTTTAATTTTTATCGATTCGGTTTAGTGCTATTATTAAAATTCATAATTATTTGGACTACTTGCTAAAATTCTGTTTAAACATTGTTTTCCTAATTTAATTAATTTATATTAATTTTATTTAGTATTTATTAAAAAAAAATTAAACGTATAAGCAGAAAAGTGACACACACAATCATGAAACAAGAAAAAGGCATAATTTGGTTACATCTTCATATCGTCTTCAAAAGGTTCAGCGTTCCTTTATGAGGCTTGGAGTTCGTTTTTACCATAAGATTCCTAAGGTGATACGCGAGTTGCCCATTGGATCTTTTAAGCGTCGCATTAAAACACAATTTATAGGCAAAGGATAATATAGTATAAATTAGTACATTAATGACAAGGATGCTTGGAAATAATAGTGTCGAAACCAGTTCCGCACAGCTTTAAACTTTTGTAATTACCATGTGTTGTTTAAAAGATATGCTGAGAAGTTTCTTTCGCCGTTTCTTCTCCTCATTGTTAAAGCACCTTTACGAAACGGTGGTAGAAGCAAAAAATTACGTTCATAAATGTATTTACAGAATACCTATATGATTAAATGATTTTGAATTTGAATGTACGCGCTCTTTATCTATATTATCCTTTTGCACGTTGTCGTCACCTATAATTGTGCAGGCACTTAGATGTGTTACCGTCAATTACGATATTTTATGTAGCAACAGTGCACAGTATGTTGGTGATTCAATAAAATAAATAAATAAGCTTGTGACAAACTTCAAGTATCTACGAGTGAACAATCCATCAGCCGAGACACTTTATCTTTAGCATGTCTCGGAGGTGATAAGCCGACGTGTGTAGGTCGCCTACATTTTGACCTCCCCGCTAAATCGAATGCGTACTAGAATACTAACGAAACATTTAGAATTTCAGCACGAACCGCTGCGTGCACTACCGGGTTCGGGACATTGTCGTCAAGGTAGAAGGTCAGGGTTCCTAGAGATTCTATCCAATTCAAAGTCGTTTAAATATAAAATATGTTTACCTCCTGCATATATATTGCATTAAAACTAAATGACGTCTATAAAATTTAAATACAAATTTAGAATAAAATATAAACTCATTAACATTGAACATATTTGTTTCACAAAGGATTTTTAAATTGCCAGAAATTAAACCAGAAACACCATAGTCCGTAGAACACGGTTATGGTCCTGACAGCCGATGGTTATCGAACGGTTAGCAAATAAAATGCGAAGTATGCAGGGTAGGGTCAGCACATGCGGATCTCATACGCAACGCGTGCCGCGCCCTGCTGCGGCGACACACATTCGATTTAAGTACTGGTAGCATACAAACTTAATCAATGTTTTAATAATCATAATCATTCTTTATTGTGGCTATTCATCTATTCATCAGGTGACTCGTTTGCTCGTTTGTCAGCTATTAATATAAAAAAAGGTTATATGTTTGATCTGATTATTTTGGTGTCCAGTAGCCATCTTTTTTTCCCTCATATCCATTTTTCTACTGCAGTCATTTTACTCAGAAACTATTAGCATTAAACCAATGCAAACTTAATACAAACCAACGACATCTTATAACAATAACAGCCTAAGTTACCTGAAATAAAATTAAGAGTAGATTAAATAGAGGTTCTATTTCAGTATGGCCTCAGATGTACAATTTCTGTCCTAAAGATGGTAGTCCTCGTTCGTTGGAACAAATTTATGCCGCCAAAAGAACAAGAACAAAAATTATTTTGCACCTATCAAAGTTTAAAATGTATTTTTATGGTGTTACATTTCTTTCCCAACTGTACACAAGATATATTGCGACACTAGGAGATTGATAATGTTGATAAGTGTCCATGCAGACGTAGACATGGGCCACGGTGCCACTGACCAACCCCACCACCTGTGTACATAAACCGATCACAGTTCACGCATGACATAATGCTATAAACAACAATTCCAATTCATTTATTCGCATCACAGATCCATTTATGTACGTGTTGTTTTGTTCCAACTACCATATCAGAAAGATGTCATAGATAAGATAAAAAAAAACTACTCTGCACATTTTTTAAATACCAAATCATTGGCTATAGTTTAGGTCCATGATTCCTTGGTTAATTAAAGAGCCAACACTAGTAATGCATACTTTAATACGTCCTTAAAACCTTCGACTAGACTTAACGATTGCTCACTGATGATAACAAAACGTTTCAATGTATTCAGTAACACTCGAAATCACAACTTGGTTCTTTACCTGCTTCCCTAGTGATATATATCTCCAACCAACAATGTTTAATCGGCCACCGCGATCCGCGTTTTTCAATCTGGCAACACGTCTTTGATGCTTCTGATGTTAAAGATGTCCATGATAAACGTACGTTAACAAGGCACACTTAACTGTTGTCCCGCTAAAAACACGACTCGACCGTGCCCGAGGTTATCCGATCACTTACGACTGACATATCGTTGATATAACTTATAATTTCAATCCAAAGGAAAACATTTGAAAGCTTTAACTATATTTCGCAATCTTAGGATATGATTTTTGCAAAAATATTTTCTTACATTCGCACTTTCTAATTACTTGTTCATTAACATAGCTACCATTACTCAATCATCGCTGGACTTGGTCTCAGGTTAGAATAAGAGGTGTCAAAGTCGAGAATATATGTAATCAGAGACCTTCGGCCAGCATAAGAATTCCCGACACATGTCCAAAATTCTCGCCACCAATTCGCACTGAAACATCGTTACGAGAAAAGACCTTTCTTTGCCTTAATGACATCTTAGTTTGGACCGATAAAGGATTGATGCTATCACTGGCAGGGCAGGATAGAGTATTTTATTTTAAAAATATTTTGTTTTCATTCGTGAAACCTTGATGAATCATACGGAATGTGAAACATATTCGCAACATTTCCATGACTGTTTTTATCTAGAATGTGCACTCGACATTAACCTATTTGCTCTCAAAGCCCGCACGTGCTTGCTGCGCTGACATTGAATACATCTGGTACTAACATGTACCTATATACTATACAGGCATACGGACCAATTAATACTCATAGTTAACTGCGAAAACAGATCCGAGTATTTCAAGGTTCGCAAAAAAGCAATGGGCATTACTAACATCTAAGATATCACCGGCACATACCAGCTTAGAAGGAAACGGGTATTCTTAACTGGCTCTCCAACATTGCAAACGGAACACAATGAACCATATCGCGGTTGATTATAAAGGGAAATAGTCAACTGCCTATTTTCAGGCAGTTATTGAACGCGACGTACACCATGTAATTAAACTGCTTGGTGCAGAGCCCACCGATCTAAAATAGGAAGGACCTGCGTTGGCTTGTTCGATGATCAGCGAATGCACTACGGGTAAAGCCTCGTGTTTAAGAACAGTGCGATGGATTTTAAATAATTTGATGTATAGGCAGAGCTATAGTCTCCTCTGTACAGTTAACTACCGTAGGAGCAGAAAGCACCCAACTATTTTCTGTTCCAACGTGTCGTATAGTGTTGTGTTTTGTGCCGGGATTAATCACCATATTTATTGTTCTCCTGGACGTGGCACTACATTAATACCTGCTCATATTTGCGGATGAACGAAATACGTTTTTGTTTAATGCTTATGTATAGTAAACTGAATGCTCGATGTATACCTATGTAAATATTGTTTGCGTATTCAATTACAATTTGATGTTGTATGTAAGATACACTTTTCAGTTTGCCAACGCGGGAACAATGTGTTTAGTGTATTTTTAATGTAGTATTCCAACATGCATATATACAAAATTTCATATTAAATCGACCTATGCTCCAAAAGATAAAAACCGCTGCCACCAGCGCCACCTATCCGGCACTAACGTAACGTCGGAGTGGTCATGTCGCCTTTTATATGTTTACAAGGTTTCATATCAATTAAACTAACGGTTCTCGAGTTTTAAGTGAACACACATACATATACATTCTCTTTCATAATATATATAGATTGATAGAATTCTTTTAACGCTTACCAATTAAATTACTTGTCCTTAGTAAATTCCCTTTGGATTAACACAAAGGAAGCTAATATACGACCCTAAAAACATAGAAGAAACCAAAGATTACTGAATTATTCACTGAACCCTTCTTCACCCGAGTTCTATTTGTACTTGATCGATTATTATTGTTCCAAAGCGCATGTCATCTGTATAAGGTAAAGTTCAGCCGTCTGCTCATAATATAGTAGAAATGTCTAAAAGCCATTAATTATAAGCATTGAATGGATGATGCCATATGGTCTGTTACCATAATAGGAGTCAAGTTGGAACACATCACACTCAACGTGCGGACTCTTGGAAGCATGGACTTATTTACTGTAAGAATTCAATTACATTACCCTTAATTAGTAATACATTTTTATGTAAATAGCCGATATACGAGCAGACGAGCCACCTGATGGTCAGTGACTAGGCATCACCGACGCGTTGCCGGCCTACTTGGAAGGGGAGGACCACTTGTAACTGGCTCTCCGGTACTGTAAAAACACCTAATAATATTTCACGTTTTAATTTTAGTAGGAAGGAATTTTGTAAGCTCGCGAGAAGGATAAAGATTCCTATCACAATCTAAAAGCAATATAATACTTACACTTTTGATATTTTCCACTGATTTACTGACATTCACACGAACAGTGAACAACTAAAGATGAATAACTATGATTTTATATTAATTATTCTATAAAATATCGACTTAAGATGTTTCAAGAATCTTCGTGAGGAAATAGGTAGGGAATTTTTGTAACCTAACATATATGGAATATAAGGGCCCTACAAAAAAGGCATAAATAGTTTCATAGTAGTTTTTTATACATAATATAAGTTAATGCTTGACAACAATCTTACCTGATGGTAAGTGGTGATGAAGTCTGATGACATAATATGATAAAGTATTCAGACATTCCGCCTGGTGAAGAATCTCTACCAGAAGATTATAAGTTCCACGCATCAAAATGTTACAAACTATTTTAATTTCATCTACCACACTAAACTTGTGCAACGCCTTCACATAACTCAATTTGTCCTGAACACTATAACTCAAGAGCGCAAAAAAATGTCTATAATAATTGGTCGATGGGGGCATATTGTAGCAAATACTAAATTAGAAAAAGTATGTCAGAAGTGGGATTCGAACCCACGCCCACAGAAGTGGACTGCGACCTGAACGCAGCGCCTTAGACCGCTCGGCCATCCTGACTACATTCGTGAATGCTGAATTATTTGTGTTATGATCGATGTTTTAATAATATAATCAAAAAGGATTAAATTGAATCTCGTTATGATATTGACGATAAAAATATCAAGTTTTATTTATTTTTTCATTCCTAACCTATCACAAAATATTTGTTTCGGTATGAGTTTATTGAAACAAAAAAAAAACCATCACATTATTTCGGTGTAGTGTCAAAGCGAGTCCGCTTCTTTCTCGGCCGGCAACACGTCATTGATACCTTTGACAGTGCCGAAGTATTTTGAGGCAATGCATGGTAAACGGTCAATCCATTAGGTGGCCAGTCACACCAGGCCAGGTGGCCAGGGTTTGTTGACAACAAAAACATTGACTTGTCCAATAAACTTTAAAAAATTCGCGCTATTTTCACTTTGTCTTTAAATAGTTTCATAATTGAATTTCAAGTGGGGAAAAGCAAAAAATTACTGCATTCTTTAGCTAATGTTCTATATAACGAAAAGTGAAATTTATTATGATGACAGATAAAATCAATACAACGTTTTCTTAAACATTTCAAGCTCAACATTATCACCTCTCTTTCGAACCTGTAAAAAATTACGTTACAGTTTAATTGATTCAAAGTTTAAGGAATACTTCAAACGCAATTATTTGAAATATTTGGAGTCATGAATAAAAATATAATTAATTAATTCAAGAAATACATTTGTAATGAATCAATCAATGTAACACGATGAATGCATTACAACTAAAGTAATACAACCTTTTTAAAATTTAAATCTACGCATACTACTCCTAAAGTAGTCAATATAATATACATAGTTCTGATACAACCGCCAATAATATAATGGGGATTAACACCACTTGTTTTTTAAAAAATCATTGTTTATGGTCGAATCCTGAACGAAATGTCTTAATTTATTAATCTTTGCCTATGTGATGGTTGAACGAACATTCAATTTGGAGATGTGTAGAGGACTTCACATATAGATTGATCGCTCATGGTATATCGTGCTGCTGGAATGATACACTTGCCTGGTCCCTTCTTTTGAAAGTTACTGGCACCTTTACAAGGTAATATAAGCCTTATTTCTAAAAGTGTATCGTAAACTGTTGTAACTGTATAGTAAATTTATGTCTCATTCCAAAAGCATTCTTAACTATATAGGAAGAATGAAATCGTAAAAGGAGCAAACCTGTAATTTTTTTAATTTAATAAAGGTATGCGGTGTGATCAATTGAATATATTAGAAGCCAAAACTTTTTATAACCATCTCTTTCTACCGCATCACCCTGAAACAACTGAATAGATTACATTTAGAAAGATTGGCATACTTGTAATTCACATTGTAGATAATTTTTTTTATTCAGGGAATTGTATTTTTTATACGAAACTTAACATAGAAGTTCAATTAAAAAGACCGTAAATTTTTTTTAATGCATTTCTCCAGCCATTGCCATAAAGTTTCGAAACACTGATCCATCAAACAATAAAATGCGACGAACATAAAAGTTTTAAACGCCTGAAAAAATAAATAGCAACTGTTTTAGGAGCGGATGCTATTTGTAAATATTAGGCGTTAATTTTATACAGTGGATTATTAGTTTTGACCCAAGCTGTCGATTTTTGTTTACATGTTCTTAAACGACAATAATTATATTTTATAGAATTTAAAAATAATTATTATTAGTTATTGTAAAAACTAATGTATAAAATTCTCGTGTCACAGTTTTAGTTACTATACACCTCCGAAACGACTTGACCGATTTTGATGAAATTTTATATGTAGATTCAGTAGGTCTGAGAATAGGTTATTATCTATTTTTTATACCCCTAAGCGATAAGGGTGGTCTACCCCAAATTTTATTTTTCTATTTTTTGGACAAAAAATTTTATTTTTATTTTTTTATGATGTGGCATTAAAAAATACATACGACCCTAAATTTTCACTCTTCTACCATCAACCCTTATTTTTTAATAGCGATATTAGTAATTCAATAATTTTCTGTTGCTTTAAGGGATTGATATTGTCTTTAGTAAAATTATTATAATTAGCGATATATAAAATTAATAATTTATATTGCAAAACAACGTTTGCCGGGTCATGATGTCAGTACAGCGGCGATAACACGATTGATGTTACTGATGGTGTTTCGTGGACTTCAGTGATCGCTTTCCATCAGGTGGGCCGTCTGCTCGTTGATCAGAGTCCGATCAAACAGTCGTTGCAGGTCATCTTTACGACGTCAGGAAAACGGTAACTTGTAACACCACACGGCGTCGTGCCTTGTGAGGATGGCAAAGCGAAGGGATTTCTAGAGGGCTCTCGGGACTTGTACAATCGAGAAAGCATCGATGCGATCGTACGAGCTAACGTCAACATAACGTAAAGTCAAGGGGTAGGAGTCCTACATCCACAAAACATGCTCCAGAGAAACCCGGCATCTGTTGTAACATTTCCATGATATAAAATAAATCAAATTAAAAAAATCACATCACTTCAAAACGGTTTTGTAACTCAACCTCCATCACAACAAAGCCTAAAACGCGTAGGCGAGACTTGCGTGTAACCGTTAATCCCTTGCTATACATCATGCCTTTGTCGTTTTGACGTTTGTTTTAGCCTGAACAAAGTCCGGCCTACGTTCTGAAGCGAGAAAGCGCCGATCTGGGCCAAGTTCAACTACTACACGACACATGTTTTAACCATAGAGCCAGTGCCGACTAGAAAAGTGACAGAAGTCATGTGAGACATTGATGAAACACAGTTCTAGAACAGAAATCATAGAGGTTATAGATAGAGCAGGGAAGCCAGGCTTCCAACTGTCCTTCGGTTGAAAAGAGAGGGAAGATTGCAGTACCTTCTCTATCTCTCTCTTCTCGCGCATGTGCAATTAGAGAGAAAAGTGAGCATAATAGAACGATTCGAGGGTTTGTTGTTGTAACTGAATTTCTGCGGTTGATAATGTGTTTATAAAATGACAAAAACGTGTGTTATTTGTAAATTTATTGATTTTATTATTTGAAAAACAAACTGTTCTTTAATACGCATGCGTTAGTAGAAAGAGACAAATAGGGTACCACAATCTTATTTCTCTTTCTAACCATCAGACGTTTCCGCTTACAGGCAGCCGCAAGTCTTCCCTACTCTATGTAATACCTCTATGACAGAAATTCTAGAACATGCTTGTGACTCTTAAACATGTTTTTCCCGGTCTGTTTTGACAACTTTAATCCCTCTAACTCTGAGAGAGTAATGTTTTTCGCAATTTTAATTGTTTTATTATTTTTTCAAATCCAAGCATCTTTAAATAATGTTCAATAATCAGTAATACATTGTTGTAAACAACTGCGCTGTGTTAGGTGAATCAGGACCTTGTATCTTATACATAACGTTGAAAGTCAATTACTACAGTAGTTACTGGCAGCAGCCCTATCTTGAACTTTCCTATTATCCTGTACTTTCCGATTTATTTCCTCAGTAAATGATGTTGGAGGTAAAGATTAAAAATTTATGGAAACAGCTAAACGAGTTATTCATAGCAAGTCATTAATATTATTAGTGGTATAATTATTTATCTTTCCGGGAAGCCTATCTGGTGAGCAACCACCCAGTTGCTTGAGGCAGCCGCCAAACGACTCGTCGTGTTCCAGCTGGGGGCTTGAGAGTCAGTACTTTAGGCCTATTGATGTCCATGGGCGACGGTGACCACTTACCATCGAGTGGCTCTTACGGTGGTTTGTCGGTTATTTACATTTAAAAAAATAGATGTTGCGGTACCACAATGGGTTTTCTTCAAACCACCCTAATAGGCAAATCAAATTTTAATTATAACTTTCTACACATTAATCATTCTATGGATCAAAATACACATACGAGTTGAAAACTAGCTTTTGACCGCAGCTTTGAGTAGTACGGCGTTTGTTAATATTTTAACTGAATAAATATTAATGTTTGCCAAAGGCAACGGTAGCCTTCGCGATTGGCTTTAGTTTATTTTTTATCTGGAAAGTTACATGTGCAACTTGGTGTGAATATTGTATCGTAACTACCCATAAAAGCCAGCCAAATTCCAATTACACCCGATTAGAAAGTAAGAGCGAAAAATATTGATCTGTCAAAACAATCGTCATTACAGCCGTAACAAACATTTTTATAGGTAAAATTAAATTGTAATTTGCATCGAATAAGTAAAGGTAAAAGAAATAGAAGAAAGAACTAATTATAGTCTGCATTCAGTTGACACCGTGGCGTACACCAACAGTCACTGGTTTTCATTGCGAACCGTTGCATGTGGATTCACTGTAACTTCATGGATAAACAGTCTCGTTAACAATTTTTTTTTTTACGTTAACAACCGACAAACGAGCAGACGAGTTACCTGATGGCAAGTGGTCACCGTCGTCCATGGACAGCAACGAGACCAAAAGTATCACTGATGCGTTGTCGACCAAGAAAGAAGAAGAAAGAAAGAACTGGCTCTCAAGGCCCCAGCCGGAATACGAGTCGTTTCCCTGCTGACCCAAACAGGAGGGTGGTAGCTAGCCAGGCAGGCTTCACGGGAAGATAATAATACAATTAATAATAATAATTACTTAATAATAGTACTGATAATAATCCTTAAGCGTAGCCCTACCACCAAGCAGGCTGGTTTCTGTCGCCTCTTACGACACTCTGCCAGCATGAGACTGGGGACAGTACTCTAGGCCACTCCAATAAAGCCACAAAGTGGTTCAAACTCTGAATAATGGTATTTAACAAAAAGTACTATTAACACACTGGGATTTTGTTGCGATTGAGAAGTCTGCGAGATATGTCTCGCCGCGGCAATCCCGGTCCCATCCCTGGACGAGAGGCACTTAACATTAGTAATCAACCACATAAAAACAAACTCAGAAGAGCCTCGTATATGAATTTATCAACATGTCTTAATATTTACAATGGCGTAGTAAATGTAAAAGAATGTTGAAATACATAAAACAGTGATTTATTGTTCCGGGCAATCAAAATTACTCCAATTAACAGTTGATTCCTCTTTGAACCTGTATGGAGTTATTGTTACAGGCAGGAGTGTAGAGAAAATACGCCTGTTTTCATTAATATTTCTTCTACTAACTTATCTTACTTAAATTTGACCCTAGAAATATTTCAAGTGATCACGCCTCGTTGTGTAAATAGATAAAAATGGATGTCAGTATGTCTAAAGTTAATAGATTTCGATACCGTTTAAACTTTAAACTTTATGACGATTGTCATTAAATTGGTACATATGTATATTTTTCACCGATTCACCAAAGAAGATACTATGTTCTTTTGAATGTATTTGTATACTATCCGCTTTGTTGTAACTCACAACGAGATCGCAGTAGTGGTACGTAAAATTCGAGCCTCAAGATGAAAAACTTTCAACTCCTATTTTTCAACCTTCGGGGTGGTATTTTTTCTTCCAATTTAAATGGAAGCGGACGGGAAGTATACCCTCTCAAACACAAAAGGAATTTTCCAAATCGATTAATGACGGAATTCTGAGCAAACAAAATTAAAACCACCACAACCGAATTCTTTTTTTGAAGTCGGCTAAAAACCGAAGCAACTCGAAGTGGTGTTTGTTTCTTTTATAACTTTGATTCACATATGAAGAAGATACATTTGGTAATGGCCTTTCCTAAAACTAAACAAATAATGTTATAAGTATAAGTCGGCAGATTGTACCGCGAGGTTGTTTGATTGCATCCATTGTTAACCAAAATAAGTGTTTTTAAATATTAAATATAAGTTTCAAGGAATCGATTCTTATTATGTTGTTTATTAGGATTCCGATTAACAAATAAAACCTTTTAACCACTTTTGTATCTGTCGTATCTAATCAACGAAAGGCTATGTTTAATAATGTATTTTATTTTAAAATATACATTTATTTAAATAACACATTTTATTTTAAAAAACTAAACTAAAACTGAAGCTAAAGTTTTGATTAAAATATACAGAATTCAAATTCAAAATGGTTTAATCATTTGAATATTCTGTAAACACACTTATGCACGTCATTTTTTGCTTTTAATACCATTTCAAAAAGGTGCACATCCGCACATCTTTTAAAACAACACATGGCACAAAATAATATAGCAATTAAAAAGTTACATGGCAATTACAAAGTTGTAGCAGGTTTTCACATTATACGGGAAAACGTATGAAAAGTCTAAGCAGTTAATTTGACGGTAAACAGAGAACCAAAAAGAGGTCAATTCGGACTTGGCAGATTTTTTTTAATTTTTTACTTACTGTTTATTTAATTCGTCAAGCTCAAGGTGCCATCGGACTTATTGGCGAAATATTTGCAGCCTCATCTTACATAATAAATATTTTAAAGGGCGATTTTGACAGATCGATGGATACGTCTATGAAACTTATTATAAAATTTAACTCTGTTCAAAGATCTATTATTTAAAATGATTAAGGAATTGAGGAAAAGCCTTCGCAAACTTCAATACAATAAATATTCCGCATCAATAGTATTTCTGATGTATCAACACGACGTCAACACGAAGAATAACGAAGATTGGCGCGAGTCAGACGAACTCAATACGCAGTGCTTAGATCCTCTGTCTGTTATGTTAAGTGATTAGATAGAACTATCGTCTCCGTTACGAGGTTGATAACAGTATTGTTAAGTCCAATGTGTTCAATTTCGCGACGGAATATTAAACTAATCGGGAGATTGATTTTCGAATCGGGTCGACTACAAAAAATAAGAAACTATTTTTTTTTAAATATTCATACGTGAAAACATTACTTTTATGAAGTTACAAGTTAGAAATATACTCGTATTTCCTGTCAAAGTTCATGATTAATGAACTGTTAAACAAGAAGTCTCGTGCAAATCGTGACATGTGACACGCAAGTTACATAAAACTCGAGATTAATTTCGTTCAATTAATTAATCTTAATTCGTCCTACGACATATGTATGTAGCCCACAATCGACCATATAGTCCAGTCGTTCAGTCTGTCGAGGGAAAGGTTCAACTCTCCGCTAAAACAGACAACAATGTGGCATTACAGTACAGACTAGCAAACCTTCGCGCTTCAGAAAACCTACGCCTTACCTAGGACCTGCCTTATTTTAGGACTGGGTTGTCTCGTTGTGTGAATTAGAAATAAATTTGTAACTAATATTCATTTATAACTTTTTATATATGAACGGATTGCAATGATACGAACTTTAAATATTAAATGATGCTTACTGCAATACATTAGTGAAAATCAGAACGAAATCGGTTACACCGTTTCTGAGATTAACGCACACAAACGCACAGACAAAACACACAAATTCTTACAACTATTGTTTTGGATTCTACTGTGTTAATAAAGGCCCCTAATAATATAATTTCTCATATATACTTCATTTACAGAAAGTGATCAGTTACAATTTTATTAGATGTATATGTAGATAGTTTGGGTCGTATTGGGCTGGCCTAGAATACTCCCCCCAATCCCATGCTGACAGAACAGGGTGTCGTAAGAGGCGACAGAAGCCAGCCTGCTTGGTGGTAGGGTTTCGCGTAAGGATTATATTATCAGTATTATTATGAAATCATTAATATTATTTCTGATATTAATATCTTTCCGTGAAGCCTGCCTGGCTAGCTACCACCCTCCTGTTTAAATCAGCCGCCAAACGAATCATCGTGTTCCGGCTGGGGGCTTGAGAACCAGTACTTTCTTTCTTATCTTCTTTTTATTCCCTAGCCGATAACAAATAAGTGACGTCTTTGGTGTTATTCATGTCCATGTGTAGGATATTTACATTAAAAAAAAATAGTTATAGATATTTTTTGTTCTCAGGTCTTTGCTCTGAATGCTGTTCTAAGTGTGAGTCTATGCTACAGGGAAGTGAACGTGAGATTGTCTATTTGCATATCAATTATGTTGATTACGAGATAATTGCTGGTCGGAATCAGCTACGGACACAATCAGCTGGAAGTTGCCAGTATGTGATATTACTTATTAAACGATTGTTAATACAGTTGTCGTGGGGCTGTGCATCTAATATTGAATCGATTTTTATATTACAGAAAAGAGCCATACGCGTCATTTACAACCTCAGGCCTAGGGTCTCGCTTAGAGATCTATTTAAAGAAATCGACATATTAACTGCAGCATTACAATATATTTTAGATAATATTATGTACGTTATTTATTAATTATTTAAAAAATACTCTGATAGTTTTCTTAAGAGTAATTTAGTTCACAATATTAATACCACGAAAAATTCAGACTTAACAAAACTTTTGGCTCTTTCATTGATAAATGTGTAAATATTTATAATACAATTCCGTTAGAATTGACGGCAATGCCATATTATAAATTAAATACCTACTCACCTCAAAAGCATTCGTATAAAGAGAGGTTATTACAGACTTCATGATTACTTTATAGACAAAAAAAATACAGGAATATTTGCAATAAAAAAAAAACTAAAAATAACAATAAGAATTTTAAATAAATGGGTACTAGAAATTAAATATATCGTCAAGCGCGTCTGATCGAGGCAGGGTTCCCAGAATACTGGCAACATTTCCTCGCTGTATAGCGAGACTTATTCGTTGAGCCAGGAAGCTGCCGGCTCTGGAATCTCCAGTTGCCTCGATCAAACGCGCCGACAATTCTTTCAAAAACAATTCAGTAACAATTGACAATTCTTTATAGACAGGATTGCTTAGGTACATGGTACATGGTACATTATACAGCCATAAGTCGTAGAAAGTGCTTTCTGTAACTGTAATTAGGAATAATCCTCCTTGAGAGCTTCTTGCCGATACTTTTTACGGGGCTACTCACGGTAGGAATTTGTTGAACCGACAACGTAGTTTGACCTTTGAAGTGTTTGTAAAAAATGAACTTCGAATAAATTGAATTAAATAAATTTTAAAAACACTTCTATACCTCGTAACTTTAAAAGTTTGATCTCGGTGGTTATTTGTCGCACACATTAACTCATCAACTTCATAATCGTTATTACTATCATACCAACACAGCTGTGTCGCCGGGTGGCTCCAGTCTCGGCTGGCAGTGTCAGGTAAAGCCAAAGACCACAGAGCGAAAGGCAGGCCAAAACGAAAGGGCTTCATGAATCCATTAGGTATACAGGGTCCCTCAACATTTATACTTCACCTAAGTTGGTGGGAATTTAATAATTAATTGGTATTCACTGGTATACAAAGGAATAGGTGTATTCACCGTAGCCAGACAATATATTTATAGTGATTTAGTATTTATTAAAAAAAATGTGCACATGCAGAAAATTGATACACACAATCATGAAATAAGAAATAGGCATAATTTGGTTAGTTCTTCCTATCGTCTTCAAAAGGTTCAGCGGTCTTTTATGGGGCTTGAAGTTCGTTTTTAAAATAAGGTTCCAAAGTTGATACACTGGAACTTTTAAGCGTCGCATTAAACTACAGCTTATAGGCAAAGGATATTATAATATAGATGAATATATTCATGACAAGGACACCTGGAAATAATAGTGTCGAAACCAATGCCGCACAGGTTTAATCTTTATAATTGCCATGTGTTGTTTAAAAGATGTGCTGAGGAGTTTCTTTCGCCGTTTCTTCTCCTCAATGTTAAAGCACCTTTTCGAGACGGTGGTAGAAGCAAAAAATTACGACCATAAGTGTATTTACAGAATACTTATATGATTAAATGATTTTTAATTGAATTGAATTGAATATAACAATTGAAAGGGGCAGAATGCAATCTTGGACCACATGCGCTGGAGACTTTAGATTTTAGAACTGTATGCATGCATGCATTAAACGAAATATTTGAAATTAAAATTTTAAAGCAGATCAATCTGTATAAATAAATAAAGTCATTTGCTGTGTGCATGAAACATTATCGCTTGAGGACGGCACGACCGATTTGGCTTTTATGATATGTTTTCGTAATTATTGTCATAATTTCTTAAACTTTACTTTAGTCCAAGCCAACATCCCTTGCTCATGGTGCACCCTACTAAACGTACTCCTCTAACGAGAGGTCGCTGGACTCTGTACCACCCAGTTTAATTCCGACGATACTCTAGCATATGGATAAAAGTTTTTTACCAATCTGGCTCAATAGATAAATATCACTGTCCTTCTGAAGAGAACCGTTAAATGTATTACATGTTTTGGTTACCAATCGGAGAGCCAGTACATAATAACCTTTCTATTCAACAACGCAGTAATGCTTCTTAGCCAACAACTGGTAACGCCTTCAGTACACCTTCGTTGGTTACTGACATAAAAGTACAGTACTGAATCGTCAAACATTTTACGGTACGTTACCAACCCTACGTATCCGAGCGGAATAGGATAGGAGAAATCGTAACAGGATACTTAGTATCCCCACAGCTCGGCGAACCTCAACATTCGCTCAACTTTATCTGACTCACCGATATGTCGCGCATCGTTAAAACACTCACAGTCTTACTGTAAAAGTAAATACATATATCTATAAGTACGAACGTGCCATAAACCAATGTTCATAAAACATGCCAGTGTGTATCTTTACACAAATCACTTAACCCGGTTTTTCAGCCTTTCATTTTTCTGCTTCGTTAAGACGTGCTTATAAAAGAAACACATAGCGATTAGTATTACAAACTTAAAATAAATAAGTTGACCCACTATCAATTTCGGCGTAATAATAAGTTTCGTCATTTCATTGTTTAGTTGTATACGTACCTATGCACCTGTTTGTGAACGTTTCGACCGTAAAAGTCATTAATAATTAGCAGAAGCATTGTACGGTTCGCCGGCGACACGGCCACGTAGGGTAGCCTCAGGATTTTAAAATCTACGGATAGGTCTTTATACTTTCCGTTATCGCTTAGACGAAACCAATTATAGAACTGACTTAGCTAATAATTCTTTTAAATTTATGAGCGTTCCTCACTTTGAAATTGCTTATCTTAAGCTAATAACAGCGTCCTTCCACTGAACTTAATTAGAAACTGTAGGAGCAGACGCATTCGCTAAAAAACTGTATGGATTGCAACCTTAGCTGCAATTTCTATTACTTTAAAAGCAATTTCTAGTCTGAGAAATAATATACCCAGGCAAGCTTGTTATTAATTTACAAGGAAGACCAAATTTCAAATCGAAACCTCACTAAGACACAGTAAAAGCTCACCGACTGTGTGTGTGTGTGTGTGTGTTACCGATATTACTGTAATTACGTCACCCACAAATACTTTTGACGGTCAACAACCGTGCAGTGGCGGTCGACGTGCTCGTTTCGTATTACTTACGTTTTGCGTACTTTCACTTTTTAATAGACGCGCGGATTGCACGGTCCAAGCTGTTTCCGATTCCGAATTTCTTATTCTTAGCAATAGTCAGCACCATCTCGTATCACAAGAACAATTTAATTAAAGATAGCGTATAGTAGAAATATCGTAACATAGTTGGTGACGCCATCTAGTATAGAGTAGATGTAGTATTTTTTTTCTAAATGATATTAATTTATGAGTAAACGACAAACTTATTATGAACATGACTATGATATACACAAAACACTGAATATAAAATAATAAGCTGAAATTTTTCAATGATGACTAATATTTTAATTCAACTGATACGAACTTAGAATAATATAAAATTATTTTTAACTGCAATTTACTTTTTTTCCTAATCATACTCTTTACTTATACGCAATTTACACGTAACGTTAATAAAAGAAAATATTAAAACATGTTATTGCAAAGATAAAAATATTATAAAAAGGTGTTTTGATAATTGTACAATATTTTTATACTTTTTTAATATGTCAGGATGGCCGAGCGGTCTAAGGCGCTGCGTTCAGGTCGCAGTCCACTTCTGTGGGCGTGGGTTCGAATCCCACTTCTGACATATATTTTTTGGGCCTGCATTTTGTATTTGAAAACCCAGATAGATAGATATATTACCGTAATAAAAATAATACTGGAACTGTTATGACATGCTGTGACGAAATTGTTATTCGCTTTAAAAATTCCATGGAATAAGAAAAAAAAGCAATGTAATTAAAACTAATAGTAAATTATACTATATTGAATCTATTATTACCATAGTGAAGAGTGCCTAATTGTTAAATTGAATTCTAGCCCTCATGTGCACTCGTTCTCAAGCTTTCTTTCTTACAAGAGGTACAGTCTAATATTTTTATTTTTTATGTTTATTATAATATTAGCGGCTGGCCTCGACTTCGTTCGGGTTGAAAGATTTATTATATTTACACAATGTAATAAACGACGTGCGTGGGTACTGAAGATTACTTTCCGCTTATACACAAACGCACAATATTCGAACTCACTCTTTATAATATTATTATAAATCTGTGTATTATACCAAGGTATTCTAAGTATAATTAATATGTATAATTAATTGTGAAGGTACCAACTACCAATAAGGAACTATGGAAGAATCTATTTGAAAAATTCTTTTACCATTTCCAAAGTACTTTTTTCTGGATGGACCCAGGCAATAAAAATATATATTACGTATTAATAGTAAAATATCTCATGTAAATTAGACTTTATTAGACGAAAACCTTACAAAAAAAGCATTTAAAATTAACTGTTAATACAATTTGACTTGTATGATATGCGAGCTTGGGGAGTTGACCCATATGTCCCCCCTGAAACTTAGAACCGCTTCTGGACCATCCTCCAAAAATTATTTAAATTGTCCATGTTTTAAGATATTTTATTACAACGTTATGTACATTATGTTAAATGTGGAAGTAATTCTAATAATCTGCGTTGAGTCGTTATCATTGACAATATTGATTATTCTCTGTAGTTTATCATCAATATGATATTTTTGACATTGCTTTGACTTTGACTGACTACGGATGACTTGCTCTCTGTCCTTGTCAAAACTTTTCCGACCAGACTTTAAAAAGTTTTATATATTTTTTTCTAACTTTGGGCAACTATGACGACAATTAAAGTAGCAAACGAACAGGAAATTGTAAAAAAATTAGGATCTTACATAGAAAAAATCTCTAGCGACGCTATCAACAATAGAGGTACATTTTATGTAGGTCTTTCCGGTAAGTTGTTAACTACCATATTTTATACCTACAGGAATTTTCCTTTTCAATTGTTGGTGTTTATGCTCTCATCCTCCAATGTCCAAAAAAGTTACACAGATAAAACATCTATTTTATGGATCGGAGTTTCTTTTGAGCCATAGAAAAATAAATATAACATCATAAACTTTACAAACTTTTAAGTAAAGTATAATAGTATACCCACTTGAATTTAATAAACTTATGTTCAATCTGAATATATCCATTGGTGCTCTTAGACGATCAATATTAATATTGCAATTATTTGTCTTTATTCCATTTTATATCAATTTATTTGGTATTATTGCAGGAGGCTCAGTAGTAAAGTATCTGTGCGAAGCCCTGCCAAAGATATCCACGGACTGGTCGAAGTGGGTCTTAGCATTCTGTGATGAGAGGGTTGTACCAGAGATTAGCGAGGACTCAACTTTTGGAACTTACAATAGACAACTAGTCCCTAAAACTCCCTTAAAACCGAACCAGTTTATAATTATTAAACAGGGTGTAACAGGTTAAACATATATTTACTCAGTATAAATAAAACTGCTAGAATGGATATAAGGGTTATTTAAGACCAATAGATCTTAGGTCTCCTCAAGGCTCCTGACAAAGCTCAGTAACTTACCAACTGAATATGTGCACTACTTATATAGTATAATTAATATTGTTTATCAATTATTGTGATACATTACCAAAAGGATTTTAAACTTATATCATTCCATATGTACTCATTTTATCAGTAACTGCTTCTCATGTTTCTCAACCACCTCAATTCAAGTAGTTTTTCAACCAGGCTTTGTGGGTGCTGTGTTATTCCATTATTAAATTAAATAATGAACATTATGTTTTATATTTTGTAACAATCAAAAATAAATACATAGTTCACTTAATTATATATATATGAATGTGTTATTATTATTAGTTTTGCATTTTTACGTTAATGATGTATAATTGAATTATAATCATGTAATTATAATTATGTAATTAAAATTTCCATTATTTACATACTTGCCAACAGTATGAAGAATTTATGTACCCACTTGGTACAAGTGAAATGTTTTTTTAAATATATTCTTATGATAATGTTTTAGTAACATGGAATAATACATCTACCTTATAGAAAACGGGTATCGGTAGGTTTTAAATATTCAGCAAGCAAAGCACATTTAAGGGTTAAAGGTTGTACTATATTGCAAAATGGATTCTTAATATAACTCTTCCACAGCTGAAGAAGCCGCCAAAGATTATACAGAGAAGTTGAGAAAAGCTTTTAATGGGAACGATTTTAAATTTGATCTACTTCTGTTGGGAATGGGACCAGATGGACACACTTGTTCCTTATTCCCTGGTCATCCCTTACTAGAGGAACAAGAGCTTCAGGTTGCACCCATCATAGACTCCCCAAAACCACCACCTGCGAGAGTAACTGTAACTTATCCTGTAATCAATAATGCCAGGAATTGTATTTTTGCTATAAGTGGAGCTGGCAAAGCGGATATGGTCAAAGTGAGTATCATAACATCAGTGATTTTATGATTGTTACAAATTAGATTATTATTAGATATGCACCCTTAAAATAAAAGGGACTTAACTCAAAAATTGCAATTTATGGGAAATGACGACAAAAGTTTTCAAAAATGTATGGTCTTGAGTAAATTTAAAGAGACTGATGTATGAGGTTTCCCTTTTTCCCATTCCACTCATAATTCGGTCTCTTTGTCACCATGGGGTTTTAGAGTAGGCTTTTTTAAGTAAATTTATAGGAAAATCTGGACCTGCAGGAATTTTGAGTTAAGCCACTTTCATTCTAAAGGTGCGATATCTTGTACTGAACAAGAAATTTTCTATCCATTATTGATTAACATTTGATGCATAGTAGCTACACAGTATTTTCATATCTTTTTAGCGTATCCTAAAAGACAAAGAGGACTTGCCTGCAGGAAGAGTCAATCCAACCAGTGGTTCTGTGTACTGGATCGTAGACAGTGCAGCTGCAGAGCATTTATAACATTGTTAATCCCAGAAGTTCTGCTTCTAGTTTTTCGGTATTTGAAGGGGTTAGGTAAATTATGTCATTTAACATTGAATGACATAACACTAAAATAAAATGTATTTTATTTCAAAGCTCCACTTACTTTGCATTTTCATTGGTTATTTCAAAGAATTTTTATTTAAACATTTAAGTCTTTGTCTTATTTATAACTGGAATTTTGACTAGTTGAATATTTTGATCTATTCGGTTAGAAAGGTACATTGGGTACCTTGATAATTTTTTGAATTTTTTTTTAGTGCATCCACATATTGCATGTTTTCATGTTCATAACAGAGTAACGTTCAGCGACAAGCAGCTATGAATTTTTTGCGCCCAGCACCTCATTTTCCACTCAACAACAACTTATTTTTGATGTTTAAATAATGTTTAATGATAATTACTGTATGTTACACTAACATGTGTTGACTATTTTTGCAATTTGTTCCACGATTCCTAACTGCAATTAGAACAACAAATAACTTTTGTGAATTTACATTGCCCACAATCACGCGGTTGTTCAAGAAAAAGTAACCGCAGTTGGATGCATGTGCAGTAGTTACCATAGACGCTTAGTTCCGTTATGCAAAAGTTGAATAATTGTTAACTCTTATTTACCAGTTAAGAAACGACATTCCTATTATCTTTAAGAAACAAACTGTGTTACATGTGGGTGCAAGAGTTACACACGTTTCTGACGCGGTGTTCGATTTATAAAACGTTAATAAACCTTACAAAATTAAAAAGCAGTTTCATGTTCCAATATGTGTATTTCCCTCATACTTTCAAATGCCCGCGAGATCATCCCAACAGCATTCTTTCATAAAAAAGACTTCAACTATTTTCAATACGGTCATGTTACAATACAATTAACAACCTACATCCTTTATTTTTAATAATATGTAATTACAAAAAGTCTGTCAACTAAATACAAAATATCCGAAGCGCATAGCGCACCGAACGCTTACATATACATATTTTATATATAAAGATAAGATGTACATAACACTACCGTTAATTTAATTAAAAAAAAAACAATTTGTAACCTAACGGAGCGGACTTAACGTATAAATGAGACGCGCGAGGGGGCGGGGCCTACCGAGCGATCGCTCACCGTTCTCGTGATTACAACACTAAACTATTT
>PDGT01000080.1:526864-548591 GCA_003671415.1 Megathymus violae | reverse complement strand
TAGGAATCGAAACCAAACGAAAAGTAAACATTAACAATAGCTACAGTTAAAGTTACAGTTTAAAGTTATTTCCATTCAATTTCCTTTCATTTTATTTTACAATATCAGTTACACAATTACAATATTTAGATACACGTAGACGTTCGCTCGATGTCGCCGACGCAGCGATGCGGTGTGACGCCATCTTTATACACGGGGGTATGGTACAACTGAGGCGCCGGGAATTAACTGGCGGTGAGGGCTGGCGCCGAACTATGTACATCGGTTATTTGCAGCTGGAACAGACGATGCAAATACACATTACACACACACACACATAGTGTACGGTTTTCGTACAAAGCGTTTATTGCGCCGACTGCACATTTCCGCCATCGAATCAGTTCACGAATATATCGCAACCGCGTATAACGTGTGCTCAATATCATTCGCAGTTCATCAATGTCATCATATTTTATTACATCAATTAAATTCAGTGTACAATTAAATCAAGTTTCATTTTAAATCTCACTTGATATGTGGTGTGAACTGTACATCAATTTGGTCCTTCGAGAAAAAGTAAAAGCACACGACCTCGTGCGTGACCTATATCTTCGCCACGTGCACGCACACGCACCGGACGTACAAGGTCATAATAACACACATTGCTCGTTATTATGTTACCGAAACACAAACTTTTCTTCGGAGTCCCAAAGATTATGTTAATAATGTACATACTACAAGCACGTCAGTAACCATCCTCTGATATCAGAATATAAGGAACGACTATACGTAATGTAACGGCGCGTCAAGGTTGAGAGCACAGCTATGTCGCGTCATCTGTTTACATATCATGTAATATACGAGAGGCATTTGAAAAAAGCTCTATGCACGGATTAAACCTGATATTTAGGACCTTACACCCCACAGGAAGACAACTCTATAAGAAGGCACTGTTAGAGTTCACAAAAGATCGGACGACTTTAAATATGTATATTCCTCCAACATCAGCAAAATATGTTAAGACTCGTCCGGTATCGGAGGATCATGAAACTAGACATCAATAATATAGTATCCGCTAATGCGCGACTCACCCGGGCGCTAGTCCGGGCGCTCGCCGGCGCTAGTTGGGCGTCCAGTAGGACTGCGAGTAGCCGGGCTTGCTGGCGGCCGGCTTGCTCGCCGCCGTGCGACCTCCCCCCGCGCCGCTCTCCTGCACGCACGCACGCACACAAACACACATCAATACGTAGTCACAGTCATTGGGTTGATCGATATAAGTAAATTGTTCGAATGATACTTTTGTTGTAATAGACGAAATTTTTTTAAATTTGTATACATTACATACACATATAAAGTTTGAAGGAGACCCTATGACGAATATACACACACATCGGAATTGAGATAAATAAAAAATATTTTTCAAATGCCATCACATGATCTTGACGCATTAAAAGGACAAAATATATTTAAGTAAAAGTAGTATTTTTCTCGGGCACCTCAATAGAATGTCGAACAATTTATTTATAATCACACGGCACCTACACACTATTTTATCGATCTAACAGAGCACAAGCAACAACGTCCATTATACTGTCCTTCAACTTGCAACTTCAAATAAATATCTCACTAAAATGCTATTATCATAAATATAAAATTCCTGCAATGAATGAATGGGCATTGTCATAATTTATTACCAATTTATTTTTACAAGTAAATTGCATATTTTTGCTTCAACCTGCCACAGGTGTCGTTATAATATTACGTATTAACCTTTCTATCTAGTTACATTATAATGACTTGTAATGACTATTGTTATTATATTAAGTAGAGATTATGTCTCCGAAGACGTCATCTGCAGTCGAAACAATTTTTCTAAATATTTACGTAAATGTTTTTAAGCAGATAATATATTTACTACGCACATATTCCTAGAAACGATGTTATTATTAGAAAAAAATACAGACAATACCCATTATTACGAGAAAAAAAGTTATTACATACCCGTGTATCACTTTTTTTTACACAATATTGTATTTAATATCTATTTAATAATAATAGACTTTACAAAAGGTATAAATGACTAAGAATACGAAAACTAAGTTCCATTAAATAATTCATAATAATATGTATAACCTGGCAACACTATGTATGTACCATATAAAACCTTCAATATGTTTAACAAACTTTTTAAGCACATAACTTTACGCCATCGTAAGCACAATTATTCATAGAATCAAAGCAACATAGACAAGCCACGCGACGGACACAACAGTTATCACATTCCACAGACAACATACACATTTTAATATAAGTACATTCATGTCGTATTGGTCATATCAACATTATTAGAATCAATATCCCCAAACATTAATTGAGATAATTATAGAGTTATTATCAAAATTAACGTTAGTATAATCGACCTACCAGTCCTACTATCAAAAACTATCTTGAATTAATTTCATTACAATTCTATATTTCTATACACGTAAATAGCGTAAAGATAAATGTACAGCGAAGCGCCTCATGTAGTCATTTTTCCCTAAAAGACAATACTCGGATACAATCCGTATTTTTGTACCTATCTGTACGCACGAATGTACGTATACGTAAATAGGTACAACGTGCGCGTACTATCGTTAGTTTACATCTATTGTTACGTTGCAACTACATGATTATTTTAAATGAGTTTTATTTTTGAAGTTGGTTGCAATAATATTTATTTTTATTTGCAATTAAAAACGTTACAAATGTATCCAGATGTGTGTTATACCATAACATCATAGTGGATATACATTTTTAAAGCGCAAATACACAACTACAGGTTATTAAAGCATGCAATATATTAAAAAGGCGGGTAACATTATAGCACTTCAATATATAGATATATTACATATATAGCAAGCGACGGTACATACAAGTGCATATAGTATGGTAGTGAGATCATAAACATACATTTTATCTATGTAAACTTACCCGCCTATTATGACTACTGTTCACCCGTACATCCATCTACAAACGAAAGCAAACTCTAAAAATATAGTAATAAAATTGAAAATAAAAATCGAACTGCATGCATGTCTCAAATGTCTCGTCGGGTAGACGTAAATTTTTGTTTTTATTTTTTTGACTGCATGCTACACAACCGATACGGCCAGTTATTTTAATATCGATAAAGTTTACATTCGATTGATGAAGAACGAATTACAATGTAGATTCTTTCTGCGATAAGTGAGATAATTTTGATGCGAATGTACATGTACTCGGTACTTCGAGATTTAGAAAGAGATTATCGAATAGAAACGGTTCGTAGAGCGGTGACGACGAGTGAACATCGAGACGGCTGCGTAATTTCACACACGTACGAGTGACAGAGACAATCGATTATCTCATTCTTAAGCTCGATGTGTGATACTTATTGCCATTGTACAAACTTTGAATGCGCAGATAATCTTTACACTCATACCATTTGTGTATTATTTTTTATTGAATCATGTATTATATTTGACAAGTGACGCAGTTCACATTTGAAAACCAAATAAATTTATCGTAGATCACACAAGTCATTACAAACGGTGATTGTGATACAACTATTGATTGTGTTAGATCCTACAAAAGTTAAATCTAAAACGCAACCATTTGTTTTTTTTTATTTACAATTAAAAACCAAAACACACAACAATTAATTACGGAATGTTTATGGTCAGACGCTCGGGAAAGTTTTGCAAGACTAAACATTCAAGGTTTTTCTTCCTTAACGTTTTCAAAATCTCCACTACGCAGTGCCCACCATCTATTTCATCCATTCGTCGAAACTAGTGGGTCCTTAAACTTAATATTTCCCTGCGTGGATAAATACCCGAACGTCCGGGAACTAAGAAATTTTAATTTAGGTAGACTACAGTCGTTATAGACGCTTAAACATATTTTTTTTGGAATCATTGTCTGTCTGTGCAGCTATAAAACTAAAACCACCGAACAATTTAGACGAACCTCAGTAAATTTGGAGCCTATATTATGGATCATGAATTATCCAGAAGCGAGGGTTGATGAAAATCGTTCAATTTATCCATCCAACAAATAACAAACACCAACCACACACCACACCACACGCTTACCACTCACAATCACCTCAACACGCACCACCATCATTCACCTTCGCTACAAAGCACAAACAAAGTACAAACCGACTGAAGGATTGTTATATGCGAATGGCAAAATACATCTTCTTTCAATTCAAATCCTCCACGATCTCGAGAACAAGCAAAGTACATAATTGTATTTCGGAACAATGGTTGCGTTTTAGTCACCGACTTGCGGTTTAAAAGTAAGCCCTCGAAGCGAACCTCACTGCGAACGGTGCTCAAACAATCAAAATTATAATATTGAACTGATTCGCTGTGACAACCGGTGATAACTTTTTTTGTGATAGATATAAAATTTGTTATTAATCGACACAACTCATTTTGATTCATAATGTCTCGACATGTAATTTATAGTATCTAATATTAAAAACAAATATGTATACAATATGAAAAGGTTTTCGCCGGCCGACCCGATACACCAGCCGCGTCGCTCTCGTTTTTAGACAGTTTTTATTATTAAATTTTTAAGGCCATTGTTCTCTTCTATTTGATTCTAATACCAGATAATACCCTAGAAATAAAGTCAAAATGGTACCTTGTAAAAATATAATATATTTTTTACTCAATCATCCAAACCAATCGGATAATCCGAGATAATATCATATCCGTAACCGTAACCGAGACCGGTAAAACGCTATTCATATATCCGTATCCGTATCCAGATCCAGATCCGATATTTCATATCCCTATAACATCCCTAACAGACACGGCTCGCGAACACTTGAAAGGATATATTCAGATAATATATTTTTTATCGATTTAGCGCGCAGCCAAAACTGTTCAAATATATAGTGGTATTTGCTATTATCAACGACGTGTTAAGGAATTCTCCAAACAAATTTTGTACCAAAACGAAACCTTTAACGTTTACCACTCGAGTGTTATCGCTAGTAACATTTAAAACATCAAAAATGTAACACGAACAACAGTTTTGAATGTTTGCAGGAGGTTTACAGTGGCCATCAGTTACCACCGCTGTTACCCGCAGATAAGGCGAACCAGTTTGCAGTACAATCGGTGCTTGTTGCGTCCAGTGTATCAGTTTGATTGTATGTTTCAGTGTTCCTGTATGCATTAGTTTGTGTTTGCGTGCGTGCGTGCGTGCGTGTGTGCAGTGGGTGCGCTCACCTGGTGCTGCTGCGGCGCGTGGTGGTGGGGGTGGTGGTGCGGCGGCGGCGGCGCCGGGATGTACAGGTGCGAGCCGGCGCCGAAAGGCGGCGGCGTGCCGCTGTGGAACCCCGCCTTCTCGTAGCTCTGTCGCACACAAACACATGCATGACTGTAGTAGAGCGTTGTCTCACCCGGCAGGCTTTTCCGCTAGGAAATTTTGAGCGGAATGTCTTGCCATTACCTTGCCCATGTTGGTCACTATGTAACATATTAACATAAATAATGTGTAAAAAACAACAAAAGTCTTACGTGTATGTTCCTATTGGCAAAATGATGACGTGACACTTGACGTTGTTTCGTAATCGCTACTAGATTTGAAAACTATGTGTGTCACGATCCGAACTGCGTAATTGGACTAAATTCATAACAAAAAAAAAACTCACGTTGTCAAGTTGTTCGTGTCCATTTGTGCTTCCACTATCGCTATCATAATTTTGTTTGAGCTGATATTAGCTAGAAAATCGATAAAAACCGGTTGCTTCTTGCACCACTTTTAAATCAGTGAGGTACTTTAAAGCATACGTAACTTTGTATTTTTACGTAACAAAGAGAAACGTTTTCAATTCAAATGAAGCCGTTAAACTAAACTAATCGGCCGAATGCCGGTTATGAACGGTTACTGGCAATCCGTTTGCATATACTCACATTGACTTTGTTGAGAGCGACGTGCGTCTTCGCGTACATGTTGGAGCCGAGCTCGGCCGCGCCGCCGCCCGCCTTGCTTGCGCTCGCGTTGTACGGCCCGCCTGCAACACGGGCACCGACTCCACACGTCACGACACGTCACGATGTCGTCCCAACGCTAGGACGCCCACGCTTAGGAAGCTAGGTCATTGATTTAACCGGTCCAGCCCTACATCATGCTGAACAGTGTCCATTATCGGACTGTGTTATAACTTATAAGGGAAAGTTACGTTTAAAAAGGGGTGCGGAAACATTTTGTCATTCCACAATTTCCCACAAGGTCGGGATTTGTTGTCTTACTCCCTAAAGATTTGATGTTAAATCTTGCGTTAGTATCTTTGATTAGCGCAGGCTCGAGTAACATTCCAGTTATCTTTCTTACTTTCTGTGTCATTGGTATGTTAAAAAACAATAGGTAAATGAAAAAAAACATGCGAAAATTAAAACATACCAGGTTTGTAAGAGTCTTGAGCGTCATACGGAGGTTGCTGCTGCGAATACGCCGAAACTTTGCCCGCGCCGGTCACACCCACGCCGCCCACACCGCCCACGCCGCCCACTCCGCCAACGTTACCACCGCCGCCATACTGCGAACCGATATCATTCGCTTTCATGCAGTCACGAGCATAAGGTCGAATGTCGAATCAACTAATTTTACTACCTGTATCACCGATCTAAAATACTCCCGTTTAGTATGTAATTTCTGTTAACGAGAAAAGCTTAGGGCTTGTGTGTGTGTGTTTGTTGACAGTGAGTAAATCATTTAAAGTTACTGAAATAAAGTCTTTGTGGACATATTTGGCGTCTTCACGAATCCGTGAATTCTGACACGTATCATTAAAGATGTTTGAATGCATCATTACTTACATAAATAACGTAAATTAAGAATAACAATAATATGGGACTACATAATAACAACACGCACGCATGCACGCACTCACGCTCGCATGCAAACGCACGTGTGCTCTGTGTCGTAGTTAACAAGGGAACACACATTTGACGCATCACATCCAATCAAGCGTCGAAAAATCCATCTGCTTTGTTGATTTTTACTATTATATTTTGCATGATGCAAAGCATTCGTATCTCACCGTGGGATACACTCCATATTGGTACGTCGTAGGCGGTGGCTGGTAGAAGTACGCGTATCCAGGGGGCAGTGCTGTCGGAACCTGTAACATATAGTATTAAATATTATTAAATATAAACGTAAGCCCAACCCACAAACACTAGAATTCCCTGTTTCATGTGCATATACACAAATATGACGTCACAAAACCCAAGACCCGAGAACAAACATTTATCCGTCACATACCGGGCTCCGTAGATCGGTGACTATCAACTGGGTTATTCTAGTTCTGGGACCTACAACGGGGTTGTTCACAAAAATATTGCTCACAGTATATAAATCATAATATAATCATATTAATAGGTGGATTCCCCGCTTGCATCTTAGCCGACAACGCTTCGATGACGGCTTTGTTATTACAGAAGCCCATGGATGGCAGCGACCACATACCATTCGGTTTGCTAGTTTCTTTGTTATTGATATGTAAAAAAAATTGGATGAAGATTTTCTGCATCTGTAAACGTACAATTTGCCAGGAATATAACCTCGTATCTGACAATCGACGGAGTCACTGGTAATCGAGTTTCAGTAACGCGTTAACAATAAAAAAAAGCTTCAAATTTACAAGTGAAACATCTCCATCGATAATTCAATCGCCGTTCATGTGGTGACCACCCAGATCACTGACGGTCTCTCTTGTTGGCCACGTGTTCACAACACCACTCAGTTTTGAATAGTTAATAGTCTAAACGGTACCTGCTTGTGCATTTTCGTTTACCACATCGATGTATCGATTGAAATGTCTCGCTTCCTTGTGACCGGTATACCGTATCGATGTCGCCCAGATGAATTTGCATCGACCTTTGCGTCTCGCAACTTCAGTGAACAGTATGGGCACGAAATACGTACATATAATATGTTACATAGATACGATGGCGTCGTGTAAGGCTTTTTAGTCGACGTGCACGATGTAAACAGAACTTTTGATTATTTTTTGCGATTCGACATTTTCCATAGCGGAATTCGTCATTTTTATAATTTTCACATCACGATTCGCCACCGGTATGGTTGAAGTTAAACAAATGTACGGCAAGTCGGTGCTTTGCACCAACTTTTGGGACGCAGAATGTGATTGATAGCTTACGAAATCAATCAAATTCCATATTATGTATGGTCGCAACAACGCTCATTTATCTTTTAATTTGTCCATTTCATCCTTTTTTATAGTAACAGCCGGCCAGCCGGCGGCCCGTGCTGGTCGGGCCACGTAACGGTCAAGTGATCCTTGTACATACAACATAACGTATGTGTCGTACCTGTTGCGGCGAAGCGGCGTCCGTTCGCCCGAAGCGCTCGCCCGCGCCCAGACCGAAGGCTCCGTCCCTCCCGCTGTAGCCCACTTCGTAGTAACCGCCCTGCGCAATTATAAATCAATTTACAAAGTGTGTAACAGTGCTCGAAATGGAAATAATTGATTTAATTCAACTCATTGACGACCCACTGCATGAGTCACTCCTCGTGTGTATACTAGCGCACCGAGCAGAATCGTAGTCTCGCGCCAAAAATCAAATTTCCCGGAATTAGATCGCAGCGTCATCTACTACCGGCTTCAAATGTGAATCTAAAAGATGCACTGCGATATATTAATGATTAACGCAGACAATGAGATTTCTATCAATATAGTTTTAGGGATTCAGATATGTATATACGTACCGAAGAATTTTATATATAAGGATTTTAAATGTATTGAGTGTGGACCATGCTTTGTACCATATGTACCATAGGTACGACTGTACTTGTGCATGGTGATTGTTTTTTACCTGGTGGCTAACAACCACTCTCCTTGTAGAATCGACCATATTTTGTTTTATATATTGCAATAGCAATGTCGCTAAGTACAACAATTGTTATTCGCAGACAATAAGGTTTCGTCGCTTCTTTCTTAGTCGGCAACGCGCGGGCGCCTATTTTGTGGTGAATGTGAGAAAATAGCGGCCTGTCTACTCATTCATTGGCTATTGAAACTGTCTTGTGGTAGCGGACTGTATTTGCTGGTGGTGGACTCAACGAAACATACACAAAACTTCTGTTGCATATAAAGACATAAAAATGTTAAGTACCATATGGTGACGCATAATTTGCGTCTCGTCGTACGCGTACGCACCGCCGTAGAGCGCGCCGCCCGCGTACCCGCCCGCTGCAGTGTTTGCACTCGACGCCGCGCCAGCAGCGCTTGCAGCGCTCGTCGCGCTCGTCACTGTAATACAACGGAAATTGTTATACGCGCACTATCTTAACTTAGGCTTTGTTTATTTGTATGTGTGTGTGAATGTCCTACGTATACAATGTGGCCAGCCGCGCTCGCCACGCACTTTACTGTAACTGTATTGTATTATTTACACCTTACTGTATTTCCGAACGCTTAATTTGTGTGTGTGGTGTGTGAATAAGTATGTATGTAATGGGGGTCATATAATTTTTGCCACAGTTTCAAACGGTAAACTGACAAAATATTGTACATTTGTCAAGAACGAATGTCAATGCAGTGTTCCATACTGTTCTTGAAAAAACAATTATGGAAAGCTTTTACTTGCTTCAATCGAGGTGTCGAAGAGCCAATAATAAGCGGGCGTAAAGCTGCCTCGTTGCCGGCAAAGAGTTGGTGCACGATGTCTTTGGTGACACAGAGGTTCATGGACGGTGTTAACAACTTACCATCGGGTGGCCTATCCACCTGGTTGTCAAATATTGACATGAAAAAAAATCGAAAATTCAAACAGACATGTTGTAACTAGATTTAATTCGTTTAATCGTGCATCTTTCGACAGATAATGTCGCGACAAACCGAGTTAAAATCCCGTCAAAATAATAAATGCGGTACATTCAAAGACGAATTATTTTTAAACGAGGTCCGATTATATGAGGTCCGTGGAAGAAGTGTAAGCAGCGTTGTAATAGCGACGCCTACCTGTCGTCGTGGTCACTTTGGAGGTTGACGTCTGCGTCGTCGACGTGCTCGTTAAACTATTACTTGACGCCACTGAATTGTCATACTGAAACAATTTATATTGTATGAAGACATCGGATACATTTTGAGACTATACGAGAGTTAAAACAAAAGTTTATATTAAATTATATTATAGTAGGTATTTTAAGCATTTTTATATTAAACGTAGATTACACATAATTATTAGATGATATTAGATTTATTTAATAAAGATATTAGATTAAACATGATTATCATTTTTTAGTAAAGATAGTTCCCCCTATTATCGATATAAACTATTTATTGCAACTCACATACATACCTCAAATTGGAATTTATAATATAAATAGGTCGAAAACAATTTCTATTGTTTCAATTCGTGTTTACTACATATTGATGCACTACGTTGCATTGATGATGATATTTGTTATAGCATTCATTTCATGCAAAAGTTGTGTGAACCGGCTTGCATGAAGTCAGTTTTTAATTAATACCTCAGAGTGTTTTTGCTATCAGACGCGCCACAAAAATTTCCATAAATTGTTCCAAATTTTAAATTAAGATGCTTAAATTATCGTTGAGAAGCCTCCGATGAGGCTCAAGCGCATGTTTACCTGCGCGGTATCCTTAGTCTGTTTAGTGGGTTGCGGCGACGGTTGATACGGAGCGTACGGCGCCGCTGTGTACAACGCGTTGCCGGCGTACACGCCCGCCGATGAAGACGTTTGCTGAAACACGATAGATTCAATTGGGACCGTTTTAAACTATATGTTAAGAGATGGCGCCACAGTATTCTAGAATCAACCTCGATATATTATATTATATATATATTAGTATTGCTTGTAGACTTATATACGTTAGGATAATATAACGATCGAGCCACGACCGCACCCCACGTTCACCGAGTCTTGCCTACAGAGAGATATCCTTTTGATACACAATCAATTTTAGTGACAATCAAAGAAAAAAATATTCAAATTCAATTGACTGACTATAAGAGCACTGCATTTGTGTTTTACGTATACGTATGCCACAAAATACATAGAGTAGACTTCAAGTCATAGTTTATATATATTTTACACCGATATTTCCATGCTAAAGACAGAATGTCTAGACATGTCGACTTTCCCACCGACATCGAAGACGAAGGACCGAGATCCGTAATATTCAAATGTGCCGTACATATCTCTCACCTGATACGAGTTGATCATGGGCTGGTACTGCGTCAACGTCACACTCGACGGGTACGCAGTCGCGGTCATCGCGGACGCGCCCGTAAGTGACGCGTTCGTTGAGTTCACCTGGACGTACACGCAAATATTATTGCTTTTTTTGTTCATCTCTGCACTGTACAACGTAGATTAATAATAGAGTTAAAATAGAACAAGGTTTTTCGATTTGTCATTACCATTAGTTGTGAATTTTGAAATGACTATTGTCTCCATATTGCTCTCAGGATCAGATGAAACTCCATTTATTAACTATTGTAATTTTATGTAATACAATTATAATCAATTCGGTTCGACTCCGGCACATTGGAAGGAGTCTAATATAATAAACACATATGTTTTCTCTGGTACAGAGGCAAGTTTTATATTTTGCCTGGCCAACATAACATAATATGTAAAAAATGTCACTTTGACTTTTACTTGATTGAACCACATTGCAAAATATATTAGAACCATACTAATATACGAGCTACCTTTTCACCTGTTCTACCATACATTCCCAGCATCAGATGGTCCGAACGATTTTCATGAATATGAGTGGTTTTAAAAAACGGAAATTTTAAAAATGAAACTACGTGAATTGAAATGAAATGAAATAAACTAAAATAGACAGTAGAAAAAAATCAATATTCGAACTAAATCACTGTACTCTAATTATTACGGGTGCGTTTGAGGCGTTTCATTTTAGTCCGTGGAGTGGGAAAATGTCAACTTCGGAAGGTACCATCAACGATATTATTACGAGGGCGCACTCATTTTTTCTCTTGAAAACAAAAGCTGTAGTCGAACATAATTATCTGGTAAATCTTCCAATGTTTGAATGTTTGAATTTCAATTTGCACTACTTAATAGTTGGTGACGGACGATGCAAAGATAGTTTAGTCGTGCGTAGGCAAAAGAGGCCGCATATAAACAAAAGTAGAATTTAATATTGCTTGCCTATAAAAAAAGAATAGAAAAAGCCGAACATATAAACCAAGTGTCGAAGTCACTGAATTTTTTTAACTCTAAATTCCTCGTTTCACTTTCCAATCAAAGATTCTTTATTCCGCCACCAACGGTACAATGAGGTATAAATAACACTCGTTGTAACTTATTCATATTCGTTTACATTATTGTTACGATTCTATTGAAAGGGACTTTATAAAAATTGATATGACGAACATTGAACGGTATGTAAATTGATTTGCTGCAGGCCCCCGGCCTGTGGAAGTTTACGATACAATGGACAATACATAAATCTTTTTCATGTAAAAGGTACACAATATTTGGCTGCTTCCATGGTATTCGATTGAGCGGTATTGAATTATGTTAATTTAAAACAGACACACCAGCAACAAATAATTTAAAATAAAGATTATCATTATATTGAAATATTTTTATTTAAAGGTAGTTTTTTAATAAAATTGGATAAACCTTTCAAATGCTGCGCCAACTTTTACGATTAAAAATTGATTGTCATTTCATTATTAGATACCATAGTATTTAAAATGTATTTTTTGTAATCCCTGGCTTGATTTTTTCCACTCCATCTTTCCCTAAATGTCATAAAAAAACATTGCACCATTTTTTGTATTAATATACTTTTGTTTACTTCGATACCAAACCTGGCGTCGAGTTGTGTATTACAATCTGTCACAGATTAGTAGTTATACCCAGCGCAGTAGCGACAGCACATGTACAAGTACATAACCGTTCGATACCTATGAATTGATACTACAATGTAGCTCAAAATATCCTTATCATGATATACGTTAAAATGAATCTTAAACATATATAGTTTTCCTATCAAAATATATAATTTCTATTACCTAATTCACAGTTCTGTATACCAGATTGGAACAGACACCTAACAAACTAAAATCTAGCCATTTCTCTTGGTCGTGTGTCTCAAACTTTGAGAGTGATACATGGTCCTTCGAGCCAAACTTCAACCAACGGTCGGTGGCTACATCTCTCTTCCTCTCCCCATCGTCTCTCATAAGTCTCAGCACTAACCTGCGGTGCGTACAGATTGGCGCCGTACACGGGCGGATGGTGGGTAACAGCATGATGCGCCGCATACACGCTCTGAGCAGTCGCCGCGCCCTGCACCAAACAACATCCACTCACATCGCACATATTTCCGTCAACCGCTAAAGGCGAGTGGCTATTCAAACCCTAGACCATTCGTAACGACCTCAGATAGAACAACAATCCAAAGTCGGTCACAAATATATACTTTTTTATTTTTATCAATAGAGCCATTTTATATTACGTGGTTCGCGCCACCCGTGGGCGAAACAGGGGCGTCGCCGACGCATTGTTGTCTAAAATAAAAAGCGTCAAACCGGCTCGCCCCTACATTCGACTGGATGGAACGTCTACTTCATCAAGCAATCCCCTCCAAAGCGACACTCGTCAGTTGCATAAAGTGCAATTACTACATAATTTACAAGCGGGATGAAGATTCCATTGCAAGCGAAGCGAACAAAAGTTCCATCATCTATATAATTCTAATTATTATCCCTTACATCGCTTGACGCACAGCATAAAAGTTATTTTTATTATAAATATCCCAGTTTCCCATTGCATTCCCATGGGTTGATATATCGCTGTTTAACACCGGCGCACGATACGTGTACTGGGCGCCGACGGATGATAACCAACTTTTCGGATCAGAAATCATAATCACACCCAACATAAGTCGCACTTGCAGTAAATTACTTGTATACGGGAACCACCGACAGAGTGTTATATTGGCGTAACCGAGTGCCATGTACGAGCCACTTGGCGCTTATGATCTCTTTTGTTAATCTAAAACAAACTTTAAATCAAACACAGTAAAGTCTAAAGCACAAGGCTGGCTGCACTAGCGCTATCTAGCAACTACAGAACCCCGACGTTAGGTTTTTATGTTAATAGCGAGCCGCTCGACAGTGAGGACGTCAGCGTGGTTGTCCACAGCACCGAGTTCGCTTGGGAGCTATTTATGAATCGCCGGCCGATAAGAAAACTATTCCTAATTATACTTTTTGTACATATTTAACAAGAAAATTTAAAGTCCGAGTAATATTAAATGAACATAATACCTTCTTAACCGTTATGTTTGTTAGTTACGTAAAACATATATCTATCTATTAGTAGTCAGTTAATAGTGTTTCGTTGTATAAAGCTAACAGACATATCACCCCTATGTGACAAGGAAAGATGGAGTTGGTCATTCATTATTATTTTACTAAGGTAATACATCCCGAGAAACTAAAATTTCCTCCGATCGTTTGCAAACTTCAACTGTGTTTTACGTCGTACATCGATAAATATTATATTTACTAAATAACACTCATCAACATAATGTATTCATATACATTAGGGATCTTATGGATATGAAATTGTTTCGGATAATTTCGGTTACGGATATTTGACGATTTACGACTTGTAAAAAAAATATAATGTATTTATTTACAAGGTAACAGTTTGATTACGTACTTAGTATTATAAACAGAGAAAAAAATAATACCCACAAAAATTAAATAATAAAAACAGTCTCGAACGAGAACGAATACACGGCTAGTACATCGGGTCGCCCTGCGACAATCTATTATAGCACAGTTTATGTAGACTCGACCGCTATCCGAAATTATCCGCAATTTTTTTATCGGATCCGCTTACGGTTTCGGGTATATTATTATTACGGATATCCGATAGTTTCGGTTACGGCAACGAAGCTCCATAACATCCCTGGTATACATACCACCTGCCCGAGTGACTATATCCGTGTACTAATTATTTTGATAAAAACGAGACGATACCTAAAGATGGCTATTTAGTCAACCGTGCACATCGATGGGGTATCGATTGCCATCGCTGAATATTAGGCGTGAAACACAGTTTTAATTTGCAGAAAACGAAAGAAAATTAAAGTGTCCCGAGCTCCATCGCAGAGGTCGTCTTGACTAGCGAGCGATCGGTTAGACTGTTAGAGTGAGGTATTAATGGAGATCGAAGCATAGTTTTAAAGTTATTATTTTAAGGAAAAAACACTTTACGTGTGCAGGTTTTTGTAAATCAACATGCAAAATATCACTGACATACGTAACGTACGTACCTTATATGAATTGAAACATAAAACGTGAATCAATAAGGAATATTTCTCAAAAAGGACTAAAATGAAACGTGTTAGTGTACACAGTACGGGCGTTAAGCGATTTGTGAGTGCTAAAAGCCAGTAGATCAATTGAAAACATGATGTAATATTTACATAAATTATATGAAAAAAAAAAAAAGGTTAGGTCGATATTACACTAAAAATGTTTCGACTTAATAATCTACACGAACTGGTCACCATATATACATAAATATAAGCCCACACACACAGACTATATATATCTAATAACACGTAACACCAGCCAACTGACGTCGGTCGGTCGGTGCTCGGTGCCGAACGCCAACGTTCCAATATTGTCACATGCAGCAACATCATACCACCTTTCCGTACACGTCCCGTTAGTGAAACTTCGTAATCACTGAACATGCGATTCGAATGTTTATTCTATGTTGTTAGCAAGTTTATTTAACTCGAATAAGTGAGACCCACTCTATCTATCTATCTATCTATCAGCCTTTCATAGTCCACTGCCGGACACAGGTCTTCCCTAATTTTCGTCACTCCGACCGATCCCGGGCCTTTTGAATCCAACGTAAGATCCATATTAAATCATATTGAAATCAAACTGACAACTAACATATGACTGTATTATATTTCAATAATAAAAAAATTCCAGTAATTAAAATGTAAATAAAATAAAAAAATATATATCGCAATAAATTCAAATTCATTAAAATACAATCGTCGCAATACCATAGCGCTACAAACTGCCATCCCTTTTTAAAAGAAGCCCGGTAAGTGCAATAATTACTTTGTAGAAAAAAAAATGCTACTTTACACGTTACACGTTGATCGTCTACAACATATTAATCCACCTGCGTTCAATATACCCACCCACCCACCGGACTCTCACTCATCACTCGGACAGTAGCGTGTACCTACACGGCGTATGTCTACTCGGTGGTATCTGCGTGGCAGTCGATAGCGGCAGGCGTTACTTTGCGGAAATTCATATATACTTTTATTTATCATAGGTTATACCTAGACGTAGCGGGTAGCGCGTACATAGCATATTACTTATTACTTGACGTACCTTAGGCCTGTGATGCGCGTAGTGGTGAGCTATATGCGGCGCGGGGGGCGGTTCCGAGGCCGCGGCGGCGCTCGCGTTGGCCGCATGCGCGACGTTGGCCACGCTGGCCGCCGCCGCCGCGCCCGCCATCGTCGCGCTCGCCGCACCCGTCACGCCCGTCACGCCGGACACTCCCAGCTGCTTCATCGACGCTGATAATTTGTCTAACGCTGGAAACATTTATAAAAACTGTTACAATAATACAACGCGTAAATTAAAAAAATATATATCTAACGTATCACTCTCCCCCCTATGAAATATCTGTTGACAAATTATTTCTCTTACTAAATAATATCATCTTCAACTACGTTGTAGATACAAGATCCGAATTAATGGCCTTGGGGGTCACGATGAATGACAACCTAATTTGTGCGGCAACAGCGAAAGCCTACAAATCGTTCGGTTTGGTAATGAGACAGTCGAGAGATCATGATAGTCTCGCCGCAATTACAGTGTTGTTGGGTAATCGTTGCGTAACAAATTCATATAGGAGAAACTTCAAAGAAAGTTTTTAAGCAGTTTAGCTATTTCGTAGGGAAGATACCCTACGCAAACTTTCCTTTGCGCCCAAATGTCGTCTGATGTTGATGAGCAGGTCACCTTGATTCGCGCCTCGACCTTACGGTGTATAGGTTTACGGACCTAATTTGAACTTATTTTTTTTCCGAACCTGCTGTATTTCACAAAACCGCCAGTGTATAAATTCATTCCGTTGTATGTAAATAAACGCATTCGGTCTAACCTGTAATGTTTATACGAACAACACACTTGTATCAAATTTTAATAAATGTATATATATATGTTAATAGACTAATTCTGTTAATCTATAAATTTACTTTGCCCTCAGCATACACACAAACTCACAAAATGCACGGTCACTTCACAATTCACACGCTTTCAAACATTGTGGAGAACATTCCTCACGATGTTCTTTTTTTTCAGTGAAGCGAATTATAATTAAATTTGTAATACGCACATTGTATGAAAAAGTATATGTACGCGGTGCCACGCTGCTTCCACACAGATGGCGGAGTCAAACTTTATCAGAACGATATACTGTGCGGCATGTTGCCTAATTTTGTTTTAAACATTAATGTCATATTTAGTGGAATATAAATAACTAACTTTCGATCATGGCACTCTCTCTCCTCTCGCTCTTTCTCTAGATACAAGGCTTGAGGGATGAGTGAACAGACACAGTATCAAAGCTACCGTTTACTTATATATCAATGTACCTCAAAAAAATACCACAACAGTCGACAGCAATCTAAAAATATGACAATAAATTAAACACAAAAAAACATGACATGAACATCTGCCCCATCCACCCGGAAACTTTCAATCAGCAGGCAGAAGCACTTACTATGTGGTGTGTGAGTGCGTGCGTGCGTGCGTACGTGTGCGTGTATACTTATAAAAAAGCAGCTGTCGAGGCTTGTCATCGATCGCTGGTTAAGTAAGTCAAGTCAGCGAAGATCGAGCCTCCGTACTGTGGCACGAGTTGTACACCGACCCCGACGGCACCGTGCGAGGTGTTCTAGCCCCGTGCGCGCACCTCGCCAGTACTCACGATTAATGTATTTTACACTCACATTTTGGTTTGCCTTTATCCCCATACAATTGTTGAATTTTGAATTCAAAGCAGATATTTTTAAATATGTAAAAATTAAATTAACAAACGATTCATTAACATAATATAAGGTTTAGTAGCAAAAATATATAGTTTGAAAAATGGCTGACTTAGTTGCCTTTGCATATAGTCAAACGTGAAAGCGCTGCGAAGAGACATACTAAGTTGGTGGCTCGTATCAATGGATAGTAAACATATAGAACACATTTTTAAAAATCGATTACTCATTATTAATAATTCTTTATCACTATTAAAAATTAAGTAAAAATAATTTTACTTTCTTTCCATAGTTGTACGATCTAAATTTAAATATCATCATACATTTTTCAATTACGGAAAATGTATCCATTTTTCTTCATTTAGCTTCAGAAACATTTCGCGAGGTTTTATTACGATTTCTAATATTAAAGTTTTAACTGATTAATTATTTGGTAACGGCTGTTATAAGGTAACCGTAAACCATGGATTTTTAAAGAATTTAAGGACAGTTCGACAACAATGACAAATTGAAAAAAAAAACGGTCAAAATTGTCGGTTGTTATGTTAGCAGTAAATAAATAATTGAATAGAATTACGCAAGATTCGATATAAAGAGAATCAGCGTACAATGAAGGTAGGTGTACTGGATCGGGATGCGTCACGGAGTTTCACAGGAACACATTCGGGGTTAGGAGAATCGTTTGAGCCTTATATAGCGCACTACTTCAACTGGTGTACAAAATCCAAAGCAAGCTTTCGCTTCCATGTGGAAAGGTAACGTGACGCAAACGCTAAATTTGACCTAGACTTGACATTTTAACAGGCCAATTTTGGATTCACCAGTACGATCCAGAAACGAAGCGGCAGTCGACAGTCTGGCTGTTACGAGTCAACGTTTACCGAAATAAATAATTTTGATAACTATTGTTTTTTTTTCTTTTAATTCGGCGGGTTATCTGAAGACAATTACTTTCCTCGAACATTAAACAACCAAAACGTTTGCCAAAAGCGTTCACTGTAGCGACCATACAGAGGACTCCGAGAGCTACTACCACACTATGACAATGTATTTACACGGACTCTCATTATTATGTTAGGTTAAAACTTTGTATATGAGTTATTTCACTGTCTATCAATTTTAAACAAAGCAACTTGGACAAAAATCTCAAAACTTCAAAACGTAAGGGTTTGTGTCACAATCGACAACTCGGTGACGTACGTCACCCCATAAACCGTCACGTTTGGAAATTGCGTCATCGCTGACAAAATGTAACGTCTAGTTGCCCAAATTTTAACACCGCAAATTTTGATTTTGATTATATTTTGTTCACACTGTATAACATAACAGACTTGAATCATTTTATAACCAACGGTATCGCTACAAAATACATTAATCGAAGTATGTGACTACATTTAAGTCATATAAATAAAATAATATTAATAATTATTAAAAGTGTACACTTACAAGTGCTGTTGGTGACCGCCGACTCCGTGGCGGCCGGCTGACTCGTCGGCGTGGGGTCCGCCGCTGACATACTATCACTTAACTGCAAATAATAATATTCTATAGTGTATAAATATGTATATATATTCTTGGAAGGACAAGGTTTTGCATAAATTAAAAGTTCTAAGAAGGCCACTAAAAATATTTGAATTTGGATGCTTTTTTTGAAAATTTCAAATAAAGAAAATTAGGCTTCTAAATGCAATTCTCATTGTTTTCATTAGATTAAATATAATAATTAATAAGAATAATATAAAAGAAGTATTCCTTAGACTATTGGGTTATAATATACAAAAAAAACCTTAAGATTTTAACGAGTTATTTAAGTTTTTATACGTGTAAAAGTAGAAGACAACGACAGTTCAGTTCAAATTTTTGCCAATAGATGGCGATAACAAATGTTTTCGGTATCGAGCTTATTAAAAGTATCGTTTTCTCTATTTTTAATGTCAGATAAGATAAGCGTCGTGAGAGCCAATGTCAAACGGCACTAGTTTGGCGTCGAAAGGCCGTACGTCGACCGACTCGCTCTCGCCCGTGGGCCGACACGGACGCCGTTAGACGGCGCCCGTTTCCAATGCACGGCCACCGACGCGTCAAGTGTCTTATAACAGTGCCGGATATTACGTGAATGTTATGTGTGGGTGCGTAGTTTGGCTTTCGAAAAGTGTTTGTTTAATGTGTATTAGTGTCCTTGAATGTGGCTGTCTGAGTTCGTGTGAATGTGTGTGTAGAGGAGCACACGCCACACTAGTAGATGCCATAGACTGACATGAATACGGTTGCTAAACGGAACGCGGCACGTGACCCGAGTGGTGGCAGCACCGTCGCTATGACTTAACAGTGGGTAACTTTTTATACTAGGGAGCCTAGCTGAGGGACAGGCACTGAGGCAGGTGTCATACGTATTTCAACCTAGTGCCTCTCTGCCAGAAACGATTACACTTTTTTTTGTAGTAATTGTTACAACAGTGAATACTTGAAATAAATACCCAGAGTTTATGTTTGAACTTTGTAAGTGGTCATTGCACTACGAGACCTCCTGCGGAGTATTAAACTTGTATACGTTCGGCCAGTTCATAACAAACGAACTGGATCGAGATGTGGTAACTTACCATACTATTAGAATTGGGGTAGGTACTAGTGGGCGGGTCGCTCGGCGCTTCGTGACTCGTCGCCACCGACTGCGGCTCCGGCTGTGACGTCACCTGCGCCGAACGATAGGTTACTTCGATAACATCACCCAAAGTGCAGCTTAATCTTAAGTTATCGGCCGAGTTGTGAAACTTGATCATGATTCTTGTCATCATACTAAGTCGCGTGTCTAGGGAAAGCTGAATAGCAGTGGTTAAGATTCGTTCGATTCGTTCCGAGGACATAACTTCCCTCCTCAATCACGAAAGATCCAAGTCTTGCATTTGGCTACTTTTAGATAGAAAACTGTGTTAAAAAACCAAATTCAACTGTTCAGGAAACCAGATGGTTGAAGTGACGCGATTCTGATAAAGTGACCGGGGATTCAAGGATTCGAACCAAAACCACGACAGACAGTCACACGACAAATGTAATTGTATGTCTGTGAAGTTTTTTTTTGCCATTACAATTTATTTCTATACTAATAAATAAAATTGGAGTCTGTTCGTAATATTGAAATAACCGCTTTTTACTACATGCATATGAATGTATATACGGTAGATATACAAAAATAATTTTTTTTAACATTTTTGTCTGTCTGTCTGTTTGTTCCGGTTAATCTCTGAAACGGCTGGACCGATTTTTACGGGAGTTTCACTGGCAGGTAGCTGATGTAATAATGAGTAACTTAGGCTACTTTTATTTCTACTAAATAATTTTTTTGTTAAATTCCACGCAGACGAAGTCGCGGACACAGCTAGTATAGAATGTAATAATATATAATTTTTAGACAAAATCACCTGTTTAGTCGGTTGCGGCGTGGGTGCGGACTGCGTGGGCGTGGCTGTCGTCGTTACCGGCGCGTGCGACGCCTGTCCCTGCTGGTGGGCCTGATGGACCTGGTGTGGGGCCTGATGGACTTGATGAGGAGCTTGATGGACCTGGTGCGGCGCCTGGTGGGTCTGGTGGGTCTGATGCGGCGATTGGTGCGGCGGGGGCGGC
>PDGT01000080.1:474253-515972 GCA_003671415.1 Megathymus violae | reverse complement strand
CACAGTCAAGGGTTTCATAGTTGAGTCGAATATTGAGAATCGAGATGCTTTTTATGGACGATACTATTGATGATACTATGTAAAATAAAATTATCTCCAAATTTGTTAAACTAATATAATGCACAAAAGAAATTCCATACCTCAAAAGCTATGAGATGTATCTCATCATAACCATATTGTCATGGAGAATATTATGTACGTTCGTTTTATTTAAATAATCTCAAATATTTTCCACCCCAACCTTGAACAATTAGAGTTTGTTTAACGTACGGTAGTCAAACATGGGCATTGACAGTAAAGATAATGAATAAAGTAAACGAATGTCAAAACGGAATAGAGAGGAGTGAAATGGACATGGGCAGGACATATGCTAAGAGACACAAATGAGGAATGGGCAAAAATAATAACAGAATGGTACCCCAGAAATGGGAAAAGAAACAAAGGGCGACAAACGAAACGTTGCAAAGAATGTGGCTGGCCCAGAGTGGATGATAACAGCGAGAGATAAAGAAAAATGGAAGACTTTAGAGGAGGCCTTTGTCGAAGGACAAGCTGTTCATTAAAACCAATCATCTATAAATTTTATTAAAAAAAAACATGTATTAAATTGCAAAAAATACGGTCGGTAAATGTTAATTGGAAAACCTATAATTTGTAAAACTAGTGAGTAATAAAGGCTTATTTATTATTATTAGTAACCTACCCTCGCTTCGCTCTAAAAATTCCACAGGACCCATTCTGAGGAACGAAAAGTATTCCATATAATATGCCCCATAGCATAGTTTCAAATGTATCAAGAACCATCTAAATCTTTTTTTATGGAAAAGACCAGCAAACAGGCATACAGTCCACCTGATGTTCAATGGTCACCGTCGATTATGGACACGTCCAGCATTATGAGAGCTGCAAGTGCGTTGCCAGCCTTGAAGGATACTATCTGATATGAGCTGTTCAGTGGTGATACATGTACAGATAGACACACATACAAAGTCGACGTACATTAAAATTTCCAAAACATATTCCATGATTACATATTCGACCCTGCTATATTATAATCAGTATGTGCGGTCGTCTTACGTGGCCTCGGTCCGGAGCGCGAGCGCGGCTCCCGCTGGTCCCGCGGCGGCTCCAGCTCGCCGTTGCCCGCGGGCTGTGGTGGTTTTTTCTTTTTCTTTTCTCTCGTCTGCCACTCGCCCTGGAATTTTTATATTGATTTTAACAATATTCTATCGACAAATGTTTAGTGGTCTAACGCCCGTTTTAATTTTGTATCTCACGAGTAGTCGTGCCACGTGTGCCAGTTTGCCGACGTGTATACGGGTATTCGTAACATCAGTGATATGTACATAACAGTGAAAATTAATTTACGACCCCGTAGCTCAATTGATGGGAACCAAGCCTGTCGTGCGAGGGATTTCGGTTTAATTTCCCGCCGGGGCAGATATTTGTCTACAGATATTCTTAAGTGGGTGTTTGTCGTCATGTTTGTGTACGTCCATGCCGCTCATATATAGCTGTATATAATCCTAACACAGAGATGTATGTATATTTATTATAACTCTTGATATACGTGCAAATAATACACGCCAATTTGTGTATCTAATTGATAGCCCGCAGTAGAATCCTACAAAGGGCAATTATAATAATAATAGTGTTGCCTTAGGTAAACTCTATCAGCTGTTCAGTGTAACGGGGCCACGTACCTGTATCCGCTGGGTCTCCTCCAGCAGCAGATTGCAGGCGGCCACCATGTCGTTGTCCGAGTCGTGGAGCGCCGAGCACACCTCCTCTTCTGTGCGCCGGGTCATCTCCATCAACTCGTTCACCTGGGGAATGTGGTGAGACACACTTTTTAATTATGTTGCACTAAGGAATCGCAACTGCTTTACTTGCAAAAAATATCAACGTAATTTTAATTACATTTATTTTGCAATCGTATTATGTATTTCATTTCGTTTCTTCAAAAATGATTTGTTTAATTTTATTTGTTCCAATACATGTTACAAATTATCACTACTGTATGTACTACTAAATTGTATTGTAAAAAAGTCGAATATTACGACTAAATGACACCCTGACGTGCCGACCGAAACGCCCGAACATACGTAGAAACGATATTATATTGAATATTAATATGACAAAAATTTAATAATTTCAGAGTCACAATAATACCAGCAGTGGAACAATTATAGGTTGTACAGAGTATCACTACCATCGTGATCATGCAGTGATATATATATCACCGAATGATGATGAATGAATGAATAAATGAATAAAGCACTCACCATTCTCCTGACGTCACACATATCGTCGCTTTTACGGTCGATCATGTTTGCCATACGGAGTTGTTCTGTGGTGGCCTGCAATACAACAAGTTGAACATCACATTACACACACATACATTTTAGATAGATACTTTTAAACTGTATCAATTAGAAGTCCCCTGAAATGTGTAATACACACACAATTTCCGAAACGCTCCTCAAACATGTTTGTTTTTAATAAGCTTAGAATATAAATACTCACTTGTGGCTTGACTTTCTCCTTAGGAGTTTGTTTGTCTGTCGCCTTAGTTTTGTCCTGTTGTTTGTCCTTCCCCCCCTTCGCACCACCCTTGGTGGCGCGCGCACCCAAACTCATCTTTATCTTCTAATGTTATATTTACAGCCTCTATGTACAAGCAGCTGAAACAGGAAAATTATGGCTTACATAAAACCTTAAACGTTCAATACAATTTTAATGACAGGATGCTACATAATTAAGCCAATTTGAGTTCTATTATATATATATTCTATTCAAATTAATTTATATAGCGTACATAGTGGAGATATAATCAGTATTACATTTAAAAATGCCGTTTCGCTTTGACTCTGCGTAAGTAAGGATTGAGCCTAATAGAGATATTGAACATAACAAGTATTATTTTTCAGCCAGATATATAGTGAAAACGTCATCATTACAACCCATGAATACCGCACTCGAGAGCGTCAAGTCTCTTTTCACAATTTGAGGGTACTATTAGCTACTGAATTGTATAATCATTGGTTTGAAGAAGGCTCAAAGGACCAAAACGGGGAATGGCGTTTGGGATAAAGATGGGGTCCTCTCAACTTTTGAAGTGTAACTTAAGTTATTAAATGGGTATTTAAAAGTCTAGATTTTACGAAAATCTATTTCACATATTAAAATATTTTATATGAACACATTGCTTTATATTTAAAATATAGAAATGGGCATGTGTTCACGAGGTGTAAACATTAAGAACAGTTGGTTAAGGACAATACAATAGATTCAAATAAATGTCACGTAACAGTTACATACACTTTTCAATTTAATATGACTTTAGCACGTTGGAAAATTGTTAACATCGAACAATCTCAATGTTTTATAGGAATTAGGGGATGCAAAAATGTTGCGATTGATCATCCAAAATATTAAGAGTTATTTTTCTGTTGACTGTTGAAAAATAATTATCTGTTACAAATCTGCGGAAATTTTCTACCGAGAGCCGTCGAAATTACCGTTTGAACGCCTGTTCACCGTCAATTATACTACAGTCAAATATATTGAGAAATTTAAACGAACCAAAACGACTAAGCTTAACCGAATACGATTCGATCGAATCGACTCAATTATTCACATGAAGCTATAACAATTCAAGGATGCTTGGCTCTCCAATTGAAGTCGGTGCCGTGTTGTTACATACTGCATGGAATGTATTTTACGATCAATCTAGCCTCTTAGTCTAAAATAAAATTGAAAATGTGAAAATCGTCAAACTTCTTGAAGCCCCAAAAGATTTTAGTAGATATCCCGAATAATGATTCCGCCGAAAAAGAATTCGAGTAAGCTGTCGTCAACCAAAGCGTGAAATAATCGTCATGGCCAGTATGTTTCGTTTAATGACTACTTGCATAAAAAGGTGAATTTTGGAAACTGGATGGTCATATAAATTATTAGAAAATGGTACTAAAGTTATGTACTTGAGTGTTTTTCAAATCGATCGAAACTGTGACCTTAAAATTATGTCAACATTAAGACTTCGACTCGCTCACTAAGTGATGAAAGAAACGTTCTGTAATGTATGGAATGTTTACGACTTATTCCCCAATAATTTCTACTAGTATAACTTTGACTGTAATCATTAAATAGACTTGGTCCCAATTTTTTTTAATTGATAACACGAAAGCGGGGTATGACGGGTCAAGAGCTACCATAAAACAATAAAAAGGAAATCGACAGAAGACACAATTGCACTGCACTGTTTCGTCTTTGCATGTCCATACATGGATATTTCGGCCAAATTTCACAGAAGCCTTATGAATTATAAAAACAAATTTCGTGATCGTGGTATTTGATGTATATTGTTATTAGTAGTGTATAATGTCATATATATATACCTAACGCAAAAATGCCCTTGAAACAGGCAATGACCCCGGAGGAGTCGTGATCTGCACTTTGGCAAACTCTGGCCTCACCCATTCACTCTAATTGGCAGACAGATTCACAAAACTGGTGTTGAAGTGGACCATTTTACGACCAATGAAAGACGATTGGCATGGAGAGCAATCAAACCGTAATTTTTTATTTCGAACTTCATAGACGTATGAAAGTTATAAGTTACAATACATCATGCACAAAGAAAATATGGTAGGTATGACGCAGTATAAAAACGAAATAAAAAATGCCGTTCGTAATGATATTGATGTATGATTTTGAAATCCAATTTAGTTACTTGAACTAAAAATAATGTCTCAATATTTCCGATCCCCCAGTCCAATTGGTATTGACTCTGCCAGCCGAGCGGGATTCCGGGTTTGATTCCCGGCCAACGCAGATATTTATGTGACGGATAAATATTTGTACTCGGGACATAGATGTTTATAATATCGTATATGTGTAAGGCCATGCTAACCGCTATAGGGAATCTTAATATGAGGGTTTGAGGGTGCAAACGTTTAATATCATAAACAACAATTCTACGAGTTTTACATGTATAAAAAAAGTACAGTATTGTTTAAAAATAATTCTAAATCTAAGTAAATTAAATTCGCTGTTAGCCTGGTGATCCGAATGTTGGCCTATCGCAGAGGGGACCAGAGTCCGAATCCTTCTCGTACCTCTAACTATTCAAAGTTATGTCTCTTATGCTCTTCATCAATAATACCGGGTTCTATAAATAACCTATAAGTAGAGGAGTAACCAAAGCGTTAATAAATGTTTGCACGCCTTTTGAGGCTTGGATACTGTTTTGATACTGAATGCCTGCTAAATATTTAAATCTTTCTTCAAATATTCAGTGTTCGTCGAAATCACTGTTCGGTATACCTATATGCGAAAATATTTTTAAGCGGGTAACCTTTTTGTGTGATATGTAAACATTCTGAAATCTCTGAAGTTTCAAATATAATTCATGGACATTATACATTTCAATGTTGTGTGGTGATGATGAAAATTGTGTGGTGATTTTTATAACGCATTTACACACACATACACAGAAATTGATACATAATTGTTTGTAAATACTTAAATATATGTTGGCCATTAGTACGGTTATCATACGGAAACAGCCACGTGACCAGATGTCAACACTCGGGCACTCGTTCGACAACAGAGCCAAGCTAAGGGGCAGGCGGAAGGCCAGAACACACTCGTGTCTCAACCGTACAGGTGACTAGTACTTCTCTGCTAGGAACTGTTACAAATTTCGTTTGTAATGATTGTTAAGGACAGAATTGAATAACAATCTACAAAATGTAGATCACCTCGTATTGGCCTCAAACAAATTTTATTGAATTTTTAGTTTTTAATCCTCAAGCTACCGTGACGTATAAAATGGCATACCATGACTTGGGTAAAATTTATTATACTCGGAGATATTTTTTGCGTACAAAAAGGTACCACGATGCTGCTGTAAATCATTGTCCTTTTACCAAGGAAACGCAAAAACATTTTACTTCGAGATTAGACGTCGATAGGACCAGTCAAGAGTGAACTGCGTTAGAGCATCTCTTAATAAGTAATCCAGCTTAAGTTTAGTCTGAACAAGTAGGAATTTCATTGACTCTAATACCGATTATGTTGATTTTTATGTGTGACGCACGAGATACTGTATCTTTGAGGCTAACACGGCGTGTTATCCAAACTACCCAAAGGACCTAACTTCATAATCTAATCGAATTGGAATCTGTTATTGGAAATCACTTTAAGAAACAGTAACTAAATCTGTTTCAGAGAAATTGAGGAACAGAATTTTGTTTACAAACTACTTAATGAAATGACTCCATAAACTAATTAGATCTGAATGTCCATACAGTTAGAAGTTCCAACTACCAATGGGATAGATTCCATAATTTGTTTTACGCAAATTCACCTCTATCCATCTTTAACATACATAGACAAGAAAATAAGCAGATATCAAGAGGATTCAACAGTGTAATGGAATATTAATTACCCCAAGAATTTATCATTAAAATTTCCATCAATGCATGATTATCCAAAATATTACAGAGAAATTCTAACAAAACAAACTCCGGTAGTAACTAAGGTTTTCCTAGAAAATTAAATACTATAGCAATTACCCTGATATCGACACCTCGTGCTCGATCGATTGCGGTAATGACACGTGTGGCCGGTTTAATGTCTCGCGTAGTGCAATTTCATTTACCTGCCCAATTCAAGTGCTTAGCGGTAACCTTGACACGAATTAAAACATGTGTGTTAGCTAAAAGTATAGACGAAAGGGAAATTTGAATTTTTAGACGAAATCGCTGTCAAAATATGCACCTCCATTAATGCATAAATGAGATTGCAAAGACGTCACCAACGTGTTACCATCAACAAGGAAGCAAAGAGGCGATTTAATAGCTAGCTCCAACTCTCCTGCTTAAAATATTTCATGAATAAAGTTTACAACTGTCGTTATGACTGCTAGAGTAGGAGATAAATAACCTTGCTTTCAACAAATACCACTGAGATTAGCTGGATGGTACAGAACTCCAATAATTCCAAAAAGAATAAATTTGACACTGGGTAATTGGCTTTCACTTGACGATGTCTGACCTAGTTTGTTTAGAAATTACCACTGCAAAAATGGTACATACATTTCGTATGAAACAAACTAACTCATTTAATCATAAAAACATGTTTAATATGAACAATCGAAATGACAAGTAGCATGATCAGCTAAATGATAAGTTTATCAAATGACTAAAATCATGGTGATTATCTTGTTTACAAACATTGTTTGTTGTGCTGATTTAAAGTTTTACAGATCTCTTATTAAACTTGGGAAACTTCAACATTCAGTTTTTTCAGTATATCTATCACAATGTGACACCACCGTCAACAAAATAATGGAATAACAGATAATACATAAAATTTTATTTGATATGAATAAGAAATGTAAACTGCCAATTCCACAGTTTATATTTAAAGTTATTTATAAGATAAATGTTAAATTTATGTTAAAAGTGCATGAAATGGATATTTAATACACAATATATACTGTAACAGAATTTCTAATGTCTTTCTAGAAATGCTTAGAAATATGAGAATATGTAATCTCAGAATTATGATTAAATATGTTCCTGAGCAGGAATAGGAAAGATATATACATAGTTGCATATATATACAAGCAATCAAACAATTGCTTATATCTATGAGTTGCAGGGAGACAATAAAAAAAATTAAAATTATGTCTATATAATGTAAATGTTAATAGAACCTTACTTTAGACAATAATAGCTAGAGATATTTAATATCAGTCATTATTACTATATACATATTGGGATATCATCTCATGAAGTTACGTTGGCAACCGAACACAGGATAAATTATAAACTGCGAGTCAAAAATCTTTCCCAAGACAATAATAAATAGAAAAACTGTAATGTGATATGTTGAATCACCAAGATCATAAACTATCCTGGTTTCTAATGCATTATGTTATTTTATTAAGTTGACATCTATAGAAATGTACACTTATCACACAAGAAGCAACGCATCATTTGTTAGCATGATATTGGGATGTTTCCAAAAGAAACCATTTCTTTTTTTCTATTATCACAGGAATAAAATATAACTTTGTGGCCTGGCAGACATTGTTCTTTCCCAGTAGGTCTAAGTCGGTCAAAAAATTCAGCACCAGTTCGAATACAACTAACAGTTTACAATACAATAGAAATTTTACAAGTAACACCATCTCTGTAAAGTTACTCTAGACTAGAAACACAGCTGTATTTGTTACCTGCCTGATATTCCTCAAAAAACCATCATCATCCCTACCAACCCATCCTTGGTTATTTACGGATCAACCAGGTTCTGTGGGAACTACTAAAATTAACTCAAGAATCACTCAGTGCACATACAGAGGTTTTAGAATCGGAGATGAATGCAGAAATATGGGAGGTATTTAAACAATGACAAAAAAGCATAGTGTTAAAAGCTACTACAAATATTTTGGAATCTAATTTTTAGGGGGTTAGCAATACTACCCTAGTTCTTCTATGACACAATGTGACTTATTATACACTGTGGCAATTGCACAGTGTGAACACTAAGTTGATTGCATTGCACTTTATTACTACTGTAACAGTTTAAAAAACCCAAAGTTCATATTTACAAATACACAAACAATGATAAGGGAAGATTGTCCTACTGTTGAACACTAAAATTAACTATCTAATGACACATATAGAATGATGTAATTCTCACTTCCCTCATACCCACTTAATAACAAAATACACAAGTACAGGAAATTAATATGATAAAATAAATTTGGAAATTATACATATCCAAATGCTTTGTTATTTAAATATAAAGTGATTTTGAACTGTTAAAGTTAAATAAGACATGTTCAGTTATAAAGTTATATACAAGAACTTAAAGGCACTTTTATATTTAATGTCAAGGATATTTATCCAGGAGTAGCACTAATCAAACATTTCCTAAACAAGAGTAACAAAAGTGAAATAATGGGCACAGTTATAAAACAAAATTTAAATTTCATGTTACTGTCAAGGTATTATATTCTAATTATCTTTTGACTGCACCCTTGTCATTGTTTTTATTTTGTTATTGCATAGTTATTAATTATTCACAGAGAAATACGTATACAAAACGTTAATAAATCTGAGAGATAAATCTATGTAAAGGTCGATTATTACTTCCTGTTAGAGCAAGATTGATAGGATTATAGTTTAAACGAGATCAACGACCACAGACCGTTCTGCTATTTAATAGAATCATCAGTAATTACGAAACGCGGTACGAATACCGTTCGCCCGGGAAGTAAAACTACGCGAGAGCGGTAACTTAGTAAACAAAACAATTGGGCGGAAAAACGATCATTATACCCCATTTTTACGCACAAAACACCACAAAACTACGATAATGCACTTATGGAGGAAGCGTAATGCAACTGAAAAGCCTATAGAGCTGGTTTTTGCTCCATCCAGGACAATGAATCACAGGATAACCAGATAGACCACTCCTGATGTTTGCGGTTATGTGATTTACACTCAGTTTTCTACAAATTCAGTTTTCATGGCCAGTTGCACACTTCGCAGGAGCTCACGTCATCAAGTTCTGATACGTCCAACGGAGGCGAAATTCAATAGGCGGCACATGTGGGGGACGCCATTCCTCAAGCACCTTTCTTGGTATCAAAATGACAAGTCTTTGTTGAAGAAATAATCGAGTGAAGCACCAATTCACATTCCATCAAGAATCACATGAACGCACAAAACTTTTTTAACTTTAATTATTACCTTATAACTAGAAAACACCTGGAAATACAACACGATTTCTAATAAAATTTACTAATTTCCATACCTGTGAATGCGCTCTCAAACGCAAGCTGGTCACGTGACCGCCTAGTGATGTCCCATTTTCAAATATGTTCATCTACGTTTTCTACGTTTCACGGTTCAAAGAGTGGCCAGTTTTATTGCCAAAATATTTTAACGATTGCATAATCTCAATTATATAATCAATAAAAAATTATGAAGTAATTCCTAAGTACTCGTTCATATAAAATCTTTGTAGATATCGATTTGAAATGCTTTTTTTTTAACAATAACAACACACTGAAAAATTATTGATATTCAGCTAAAATGTTTAGATATAGTTAGGATTTTTATGTTATTGAAAAAAATAATCAGTCAACATTGATATGAAATAAGGAATCTATATTAACAATGCTTGTGTCTTTCATTACAAAGTTCAATTCATTTATATTTACTTGCTTAATTAATTCTTAATACGTTTTTCATCTTATTTTTGTAAATTCTAGTTTTGTAAATTATAATTTATTAAAACAAATATTATTATAAATCCATATACAATTAATAAAATAACGATTATTATTTAACATCGTGATAGAATCGATTTGTACATCACTACTATATTTTTTGGCGATGATTATTTTTAAAATGTTTCAATGTTTTGGATGTCGCTGTTTCAGCCTGTATTATTAGTTTTACTATAGCAATGTATAACATTTTTGGCAACTTTATGAAACTAAAGACCACACCAAAGATACCTTTTAAGATTGCTGTTTTATATAAAACTAATAACCTCTTATAAACTTAAAATATTAGGAATATGCTTAAAGTATGAAATTTGCGGGTAACAAACAATAATATATGTTTAAATAAAAGTAAGTTTAGTATTTAGTATTTATTAAAAAAAACTAAATATGTATAATTAAATAGGCATAATTTGGTTACATCTTCATATTGTCTTTAAAGGGTTCAACGTTCCTTTATGGGGCTTGGTGTTTGTTTTTACAATAAGATTCCTAAGTTGATACGCGAGTTGCCCATTGGAACTTTTAAGCAACGCATTAAAACACAAATTATAGGCAAAGGATATTATAGCATAGATGAGTACATTAATGATAAGTATGCCTGGAAATAATAGTGTCGAAACCAGTTCCGCACAGGTTTAAACTTTTGTAATACCATGTGTTGATTAAAAGATGTACTGGGGAGTTTCTTTCACCGTTTATTTTCCTCATTGTTAAAACACCTTTTGGATACGGTGATAGCAACAAAATTGACGTTCATTAGTGTATCTACAGAATACCTATACGTTTAAATGATTTTGAATTTGAATTTGAGTAATAGAAGTTAACTGCTATATTTCCATATTAATAATTTTCGAATCAAGATGCCAATCCTTATATCACTATATAACAAACCAAATCAATACCTAATAAAATATTTGTTGTCATCTTAGTATATCATCAGAGGTTTTAAAGTGATAATTTTATTTTTACATTTTTAATTGGAAAAATTGATCTTCATTATGAATTATTACAACAACATACGTTAGAGTGAGACTCAGTATACAATTCTTCGTGTCTTTTAATGTGCTAATTTTTTAAGCCAAACTACTTAAAAGTTTAAACGTAGCAAGTGCTTGTTTTCATTGATTAAAATTATGAAAATAATAATCTTATCAATAAGTATATAGATCACTGCCATCTTAGCGTCATTAATCGACACCCAGTGACCATCCAAAATCAATGTTTACCATACTTTAATACCATCGTATACTCCTCATATTATCAGACAGATATGACATAGAGTAGACTCAGCGTAAGCATATATTGAATGATTTAAATTATTAACTCCCACAATTATTATCAATTATCCAATGAAAACTTGATTTTTGGCAGATAAATATATTATTTGACCATTTACCTGATTATTTATTTAATTATTATTAGTCCGCTAATTATTTATTGTTAAAAAAACTTTTTTTTTATATTTAAAAAAAGATAACACGTACAAATAATTAAATATAATTCATACAATAACTGTAAGAATAGTCACATTATATAATTAGTAATCTGTTTATATGTTATTTAATGCTAATCTGTTGTGTTATTATTTTGACTTCTATATCTATTCATAGATTATAATACAGACGTATCCATTAACACCACAGATGCGTTACTGTAATGTGCGTTACATTAAATAGGAATATCAATATTTTCCCGCCAGTTGTACCATCCGGTACAGCTGATCGAAGCAAAGCAGTGAAAAAAAGCTATTTAGTAGTATATACAAATAGTACGTGCACCACAAGTAAATAATGTCGTTGCTAGAAGATGTGTTTTTGCAAGATGAGGCAAATGAAGCCGAGGAGTTGGAGCGTGTTATTGAGGGTGATGAGTTTGAAGAAAGGCGCCGGTCAGATAGCGATGAAAATAGTGAAAAGGATGATGAAGCAGGTATTTATATTATCCGAATTCTAATTCAATGCCCAAAAATTACTTACGACCAAGTAACAATTTAGGTACTACTACGATTATACTTCAATCATCATCACAGTTCATACTATTAAACTGTCAGTATGCGTGGGTTCGATAGTTCTGAGAATGAGTAGTTAATTGTTATTTGGTAGACCAAACATTATGTCTTTATTTATATTAGCGGCCCTGGCAGATTTTGTCCCTCCGGATTGGCTGCTATTAGTGGGTTCAGCAAAAGAATTTCCTCAAATTTAATTTTTGGTAAACTATATACCGTCCTAATTGATTTCTTTCTACCGAACCAAAGTGTGAATCTAAAGCGTCCAGTAAGATATATAAACACACCATTTTTTTTATCAGATCAGTGCAGTTGTTTAGGGAGTTCAGTGACATACACGCATCAGAACAATTTTATATGTAAAATTCCAGTATGTTGCAACATAATCATAAAAAATATCTATGGAGTGATTTATGAATATCATTATTTAAACTACAATAACTTATTATTTTTCTTATATGTATTTCCCAGAGGAAGACAAAAAACGAGTTGAACCAACCAAGACTAAAACATCAAGAGTAGTAAAGAATCCCAGGTTTCTTCTAAATCCAGCTCGGCTTACTGGTCCCAGAGGTATTCAGGTTATACCTGAACACTTCAAGGATTTTAAATTCAAAGGTAAGCTTTTACATTGTTTTATGCCATATATGTTTCCTTTAATTTTGACTTTTTTCCTATTAGGTTTGCCTTGTTAAGCATAGAGTTTTGGATTTGAACCTAAGCAGGACAGAACTGTTTATTATAGTGAAGTAAATGATTTTAGATCTTGGGGATAACATATTTGTGTATCATACCTTGAAAGTACGGAATAATGAAATGGTGCTATTAATAATCACCCTGAATGGGTAGCAATTCCTCAATATTATATATAGCTCTCTCTCAATATGTGTATATATATTTATGAACACCTTTGCATTGGTTAATTATTACATTTCCATCCTGAATAGGTAAAGGCTATGAGAAAGAAGATTTAGACGTAGTTTTAAAGAGACTAGAACACTGGGCATACAGACTGTATCCCAAGTTTCAATTTGAAGATTGCTTGAAGAAAATTGAGATGCTTGGCAAGAAGAGACCGGTTGCTGTGAGTCACCAATCTATTATTTGAAGTGTGATTATTTTAATGGCAATAGCAAATTAAAATTTATTTGCTCACATGGGTATCACTAATACACTTATGTATTTCATTACTTAACTAACTTCTACAACTACTCAATTGATGTTTTGGAAAGGTGCTCTGTAATAAAGTAGTCTAGCATTCAATAGCATTTACTGGTCTTTCTTTCTTGCGGAATCATATACAAACCAGTGTATTCTACAGCCTTATTAAAATTAGCTTTTAACAGATTACTTGATCGTGGCACTCAGTAATGGGTCAAGATACAAAGTGAAAAATTCCATGTTTGATTTGTTGCTGGTGTAGATGTGACAGATAAATTTATTTTTAACACTAATATTTGCTTGTGATTCCTTATTTGTAATCATCTATGCCATATGATTTGTAATCCTGTTTATTCATACTGTTATAAATTGTCACATATGTGTCATAACATTATGTTTAAACTATAGGTCTTCTCATATCTCATTGTACTTATTATTGATATTCTATCCACTTTACTTATTAAGCCTATAATTATGTCTGCTTTAGGTGAACAAATATTTGCATTTTAAGGAATTAATAAAAGCTGTTAATATCTTAAACAGGTCCACCTTCACAAGATTCGTTCAGACCAGTTCCTTTTTGAAGACACTGTTGTACAGAAGAACTCCAGTGATGAGGATGTGCCAATGCCTGTGCAAGAAGAAGACGAGTTTGATAAGTTACTTCAACAACAGATTGATCTTGCTAGGACAACACCAGCTCCTAATTCTGCTAAGAAACCTGTATATGATGGGTCCGTTTCTCCTAAAGACAAAAGGTAAGTTATTTTTAAACCCTCAAGTTCATCTGAGAGAATTGTAATATAAATGTTTCACCTTACATCCTGATTTGTTTTCTCTTATTTATTTAACAGGACAACATCGTTAATTATGCCCAAAGCAACATCATCACCATCAATTAATAATGAACAAAGAGAAAGAATGCTGAGAAGCAGAAGATTGGCTGAAGAAAGGCGACTAGCGAGACTGAAAAATGCTGCAAATACAGATAATACAACAGTCAGTAACGAATTGAAATTGATAAACATTAATGAATATTCTACAAAGCGTGACTTAAATACCGAAACAAATATGGAAACAGGAGAAGAAATAAATAAACATACAGATGAAAAAGCAAATAATAAGAAACACAACAGATCAAATGTAATAGATAGCTCGGATGAGGAAACCGAAATAGATACATGTGTATCGATAACTGTTGATGTCCATACTGCTAACAAGATAACTGTTGAAGATGGTGTAGTAGAAACTGAAAAATCTTGTCATAATACTAATAGTGTCCATCATTTAAATGCTAGAGGAGCTAAAGAGACTGAAAATGAAATACAAAGAGCGGAACATACTACTTGTAACTCTAATTCGAATGAAAATGAAGGTAATCAATTAATAGCCGATAGTAACAAAATAGAGAATAATATAGACATGAATGAATCCCATGTAAATAGTGGACATTCTAATGTTAACTTAAAATTAAGTCTCAGCGTAAACAAAAAATCTGGTGAAAATGATGAGCAGAGATGTGATGTTTCAGATTTGAACACAGATTTAAATAAACATATTATATTTGATAAAAATACTGAGAATATATTGCGTGGTCAGAAAGTCTCTGAAACCGAGGGAACGAAAAAAGTTTCAGTTGATACAGAAGATATTGAAAATAGATTAAATAAACAGGCATTGCTTTCTTCAGGAACAAGTTATGGTGAAAATGATATATCTGGTAATGTACTTGTTCAAGATATTATCCACAAAGAAAAAAATGAAACTGAAATCGTGCCTGAAGAAATTATTGGAGATGTGATGGACGTAGATTTCACTGAAGATTTCTAGTTTAATAAAATAATTCTAATACATATGCTGGTACTCAATATTTTTATTTTCTAACTTACCGACGAAATAAATGGTGGGAACTCATAACTCAGAAGAAACAAAATGTCGGCCGTAAAGCAAGTTTGCATTATATAATCAATTTCGGATAGAAACACCAGTCCTATATATAGTGAGTTACAGACAGCTACTTCCAAGAACTGAGATAACGCCCCTCTGGCGGGCTCCACAGTTTTAAATCCAAAATAACAAAGATGCTTGAAGCTACTTGTGGTTAGGCGAATCATATCAAGTCAAGGGTGAATAGGCTTTTTCTACTAAATCGCCACTAACCAAGATGTGATGGTAGAATTGACTTATAAGTAAAAAAAAATAGTGAGCGTATGTAAATACATATTGATGTGATTATACGCCTATATAGGGCTGCCCCCCTGCACTATAATACAAAACAAACCCCCTTCGTCATATACTAGGAGACACTATAAAGTTGTAAGTAGTAAAGATGTAGTATAAAGTAAGTAGTTGAAATGTAAGATTTTGGTTTTGGTAGAACAGCAGTTTTTGTCACTGGATTAGCTTTCTTTTCCAAACAAAATAACAATATAAAATACTGTAGTATTAATTTATCTCAATAATACATAACTATAGGATAATAATGTCCGCAGCGCTTTGGGTAATCAAATTGATATTAGTGTAGAATGATTAATAGGTAATTTATTAACTATCCAGATAAATTGGACTAAGATTTGCTAAGTTGTAAAAATAATGGATAATAATGATAAACTGAAATCATTATTATTATCTCTACTTATCATCTTAATGACTGCGTCGGATGGTTTCCTGGAAAGTTTCACGACAAATGAGTAGATTGCGAATCCGATTGTAAAGGGCAACACGAGAAGCAGCATCGAAGCGTTGCCGGTCGGGGAACCGGTTTATTAGCTACCACCAAATCCAAATATATAAAGTTACATATTAATACACAATAAGATTGTCTTCCATCAGTAAATTAAGCAAGTAACGACTCCGTATGGACAGGCTGGAAAGTATCTAGTCACTATTCACCATGGAATGGCTCCGAGTTTGAGTCGAAGATCGAGTGTCCATCATCAGGGGCGACTCTAGCTCGTGTAGCGCCCGTGTCCAAAGAAACCCTGGCACCCNNGCTACAAACTATTAACGTTGCCGTCGTAACAACGAAGTTTTTTCATATTCCAACAAGCTATTTTATAAGTAGGTATAGCTTACAGTATGGTATTAGTTATGGCCTTTTGATAGCAATGCCGCCTTACGCGAGTATAAATTTTAATTACGTGAAATAAGGTTGATTTAAAGTTGAACAAAATGTTCGAAAAAGGAGCCGGACATAGGGCGCTCGCGTTTAATAACTGCCGCCACCGCGCTGGCTGGCCGCTTCTGTCATATCATTGTTGTACCATGATGGTCCAAGCCGATGCTCTCAGTGTCTCAGGGGGCGCCGCGGCGCCCGTGTGCATTGCACACCCTGCACTATAGGTTAAGCCGCCCCTGTCCATCATTATAGCACAAGGATTCAGTAGTAATATAAGGAACTCCATCTGTTCCTTAATCAAATTCAGGGATACCAAAAACTGCGTTGACTATGTATAGTGACTCGTTTCTATATATCTATGTATAATCTGTGTCGTTTTATACAAATCACGATGTTCACCCTATTGACATATACCATCGCTTATTTATTCCGTGGACTCTTCTTCGTATTCAAAAATGAAACTGTTGTGGTGGCAAATTGATTGATTTGGATATCTAAATACATCCACCTTCTGTCACTATCAAATATATACGTCTATAGCATCGCTAGTCGCCAAGCCGCAAGTGTTATTTGGGCCGTAAAATGTTTGTTTGCAATAAAAAGCGGGTTCTCCGCTTCCTTTACGACATCCACGGGCGTCGGTGACAACTTACCATCTTTTTATATTGCCGTCTACTAACATAAACGAGAAATTGAACATAAATATATAAAAAAACAACGAACATTAAAATTCATAATTTATTTACGAGGGTGCAAACGAAAACAATTCTTATCACAGTATATAACCGATCGATTATAGCATGCTAATATCAACATAGTTATAAAATTACAAGGTACCTTACTTACAAAATGCAGATGATCTTTGTATTAATGTTGAACAACTTATAAACGAGATTTTTCATGATAGTTTACAATAAGTCTCACAAAGGTATGTCAACAAAATAAGTAGTGTATTATTAATTTCTTTTTTTATGTGAACAATAATAATTACTATATAATTTCCTTTTGGTCTAATATAAACTTCTACTCAAACATGTTAAGCAAAAGGTGATGGTAGATGATAAAACAGTTATGTTTATACCCATATTGAATTAATATGGTGTTTAAGATTCGGTGATTCTATTTTTATTTGTTCATTTTGAAAAATGAACCATGTCATTGCATATAAAATCTAAGCAATTAAACATTATTCTAGCCGCACAGTAACTCAGCGACGCTACATTTCAACCCCCTAATAATGTTTAAGGAAACTTGTCGATATTAATAGATTTTTTGTAGTCATAGAAACTATATTACAAGTGGGTATTTCCCAATGAAATGTTTAAATAGTTTCTTTAGATTTTAAAAAATACAATGTAAGAAATAACGGTAAACGTTTTTAGTCCTATCATTTTTCTGATTTAAATTCATGTTTATTATACCGGGGTAAAAACGTACTAAAAGCCACAATGAGTATATTTATATTTATGTTCGAAAATGGGATTTAGAAACTACATGAATACCTAACGCTAACATATAAATTATGTACAATTAATATTTGGTTTAACATATCAGTTCACCACTCTATATAATAAAATAAACTGTTTAAAATCAAAGCTAGCTATACAGGTCTTCATTGAGTGAATTTATAAAAGGCAAAATGTATCTTTTGCAAAAATATTTTAATGTGTATGGAAATTGTTGTTTTTCTAATTTTAAACATTAAAACATTAAGAAACAGATATAACTTTTTTGAATAACAGGCAACAATATTATTTTATTTACAAGAATTTGAACATTATTGGCAAGAATTTGAAATAATTCTATCTGCACTGCCCATATTAACACAAATCATGTCAAATTCTTAAACTGTACAATGTAGCTGTGTTGTTCTGGAAAAGCTCTCACTACTACTATGCCAACACTGGATAGACTACGTATATACTTTTATTCAGATATGTGATATAGGTATGCAGACCACTTGGGTGTTAAATGACCATTGCCTATTAACAAACAAGCTTTTGGATGAAGGGATGCCCCCATTAATCACACCCATATTGGCCACAGGTTCGGTTCTTAACCAAACTTTAAAATCCACAGCTTAATATTAGTGGAAAATATTTTCAAAGAGCAACTCCCAACATAAAAGTAACAAAAATGTAATGACAGTTATCTATTTCTCGACAATCTTTGTTTTTTTTTTTTCATATTTTGCTCTTCACTAAGAGCATACTGAAATACGAAGATTGCGCAGACACCTATAAATGTATAGAGGAACAACTACGTAGAACATTTCAGTAATTTCGTTATACGATAATTATGAATTAAATTATTACTCTTGTGGAAACATTAAATTATTTAAAGGCATTTTTTGCCATTTAAATTATTATCTTACGACATACTTTATAATAAATTACCACCAAAACTTATTTACTCCCTCTTTATTAGCCACATATTTCATAACTCCAATATGTCCGAATATGCCTAACATGTAATTTAATGTCATGCATCATATACACATATAATTTTCCGCATGGATTTTATTTCTCACTGGTGTACATACGAGTTCTTAACATAAAGAAAACTGACTATTCCCAAAGTAAATGTAATCTAAACTTTCGCCTCAGAAGAAAAGCATGTTCAAACAACAAAATTCAAATTCTCAATTCAAAATTCTCAAACAACGTTTTATAACCACAAATTCTTTAACGGTGTCAATTTTTACAAATTCTAAATTGAACAAAGTCAGAGAATGTACGTAGATAATTAATACACGTTGTTGTCTTAAGATCTGTAGGTCAAATATTGACGTTTTGGAAATTTTGAAGGTAGTTTTATGGCGTATCTATCATTTCTGGCTATCATTGAAACAACTGGTAGCCTTTCAGAAACTTCTTATAGTATAAAATTTAACAAATCCCAACATAGTTTTCTAGCCATACATTAGCTAATAAATAATGCGACGAAAAATTGTTGTCCCTTTCATAACTCTAGCGTGAGAGTAAGACAAATGTCTATTGATTCGTATCTGGTATTAACGACGCAAAGAAAGTCGTGAATACCATCCAGGAGACGGCGAAGATCGATGGTGCGTGCTCTTCCGTTTGATTACGGTTAGGCTCCTCGCGGTTGGGTGTTGGTTGTTGTGGTTGCTGTGGGTTCGGTTGCGGTTGCTGCGGGTTCGGTTGCGGTTGCTGTGGGTTCGCTTGTGGTTGTTGCGGGTTCGGTTGCTGCTGCTGCTGCTGCTGCGGTTGTTGGTTGCGTTGAGCCGCCCGATTAGCGTTGGCGTTGTCGTCGTTTACCAACAAGAGCTCACGGAAGAAGCCGATATGGTGGCTGAAACAAATTAAAAAATACAATTATCGGTAACGCACAGTGTGACACGTTACCCGTGTCCAAATTGGATTCAGTCTCGCAACGCATTACTTAGCCTCAATCTATACTAATAATAACATTCTAACTGATCGCTTTCTGTACGGGACTTTATTAACGCAATTTAACCGAAAACAATAGTCGTTAGAATTTTGTCTGTGCGTTTGTTCACCAACAGCACTTTTAACTATACAGTTTTATTTTATAAAGTAAGGCTTAGTATTCCCAAGCGAAGCGAGGGCAGTTTGCTAGTCTCCAATAAGATCATTGCATACGATAGCATACTTACAGGTAGGCAGTAGCTGTAATCAAGATAACCAGGAGCAATCTCGCCGGGCTGCCGTACAGGTATATGAGAGAGAACAGGATGGCCAGCCGCGAGGCCGAGTACACGTGGTCGAGCCAGTCGTGCTGGTGCTCCTCGTCGTCGTTGCCAGCCGCTGGGTCCTGCGCCGGCGGCGCTGGTGGAGCTTCGGTCGCGGGGGGCGCTGGCGGCGCGTTGGCTGTTGCTTGCCACCTGGATGGATGTACGTTGGTTAAACAGTCGGTTCGTCCAGTGTTATGTTTTATTTTTGATGTGAAATGTTTAGTCTGTAAATTTTACCCCACTAAATCAAAAAGCCTAACCATGTACGCCTCAGTCAACGCGCTTTGTTTTTGTTTACTTATTATACAAGCCAGTGCTTGTAAAGTGCACTACTTTAGAAAAAGCCCTTTCACTATTGACTTGAAGTTATCTACACTGTAATCGGATAGCTTTGGGCATTGCGAGTTGGTAACCTTTGACAATAGTATGTAAAAAGATAGCTTTGCCCATCTTTGGGATCCGTCCTGAGTCGGCATTTATGTTATGACTGGAGCGGGACCTACTATACCAAGTATACTTGACACTACACGAGGGAGAGGTCTACCGGTGGACTTTAAATTAGTATTTAAATTATTATTATTTGAAAAGCAGATTGACCAGATGTGTTTTTATTCTGTGTTGGAGAATTATTGCGGATATGCATGTTAGGCGGTGACTGTATACTGGTATTCGGTAACTGACAAAAAAAAAATATACGAGGTCATAGAGAAAATCTCGTATGGCTCCTTTGCATATGAGTTAAAAATGCTTTCAAAAAGAACTGTCCAGCTTTTCACCTAGACTCCAGTTAAAAATCAACTTACATGTTAGCATACTGTTGCATATATCGCATATACGCCTGTTGCATCATCATCATGTGATTGGCGAGCGAGGCCTGATCGGTCGGCACTGGGAGGTATCCCTCACCGATGTTGTAGTTGGGGTACGGCGGTACCCTGCCATAGTTGTTCACGAACGATGTCAAATAGTTCTGCATTTCAACCGTATGATTCTGATCGTTTTGCCTCATCTCAGGCCTGGTCGCAGGCTCGGGGCGTTCCGTTGCAACGTTTCGGCGCCTCAAACCGTCCTTCGGTGGCTCGGGTGTTGGGTTGGACATGGTTTTGCTTGGCGCGCACACCAAGTGCATAGTATGCCCGAGTTGACTTTCGTATGTTCTCAACACGTCCTTGAGTACCGTGTTGTCGTCTAGCAGTTGACCGGAGTATATGATTTTCTGTTCTTCCGTGCTCTGCAAAGAAACACTTGCGGTTAGATATTATTTTTTCCTCTATCAGTGACCAGATTTGTCTGTTAGTGTAGTAAAAGGCAGAATTTAAGTGACAGTAATAATAAAATGTAATGACACAAATATATGTAAGTGAGTCAAACGTAACAGAATTGTATCAAACGCGCTTATCTAATGTAAATCGCGATAATACATTCACAAACATTATCTAAATTTGATGATATAAACGTTATGTTGTAATATAGCACAGGCCACAAAATTTCTACTTTAGGAAGAAATAGGAATCCAAATCCAACTTTCCGGCATACATCCTGCAATTAAGGTCCATGGAAGACACCTAAAGTTTTTGGGGGGTCTTACTATTCCATACTGGTAAATCTTTTCATCTACGCCGCTAGCTACTACCCTTCGTGAAATCTTTGTAATGTGAATAGTCGATAAACGAGGAGACATGTTTTTACATGGAAGAGCCAGTTGCTAGTAGATATCTTCCAACGTGTTATTATTGCGGTCATGATAATGGTTGGGTTACTGCTTGCTTCGGAATTAAGGAGACCTAATGTACACTCCACGAGAACGCTAGTGCGGATTGTAGAGGTAAATTTGTGAATTTGAAGTTATTGTACCACGCGAAGATCCTTTGTATTTAGTTATTCTTCATTACGTTCACCTGATATTTGGGAATCAAAGAGCGAACTTAATGCCTGTTGGAATTTTCTCCCGGCCAACCTGGTGTGACTGAGAGAAATATGAGGTAGGCGTAACTTGACAATGCTTAAAGATAGCTATCTAACGATAAAAATCAGAAACGCTGTAACGTGCCCTTAGACGCATGAAAGCGCTTTAGATTGTTTTCAACAACTAGTACTCGTAACTCCCGACCGTGCCCAAAGATTCTTTACTCGATCGATCACTTACTATTGACTAGCAATCGCGTTAAGAGAACTACCTCATTAAAAATTACTAAAAAAATCTAGATATACTAAGTAAATGTTTATTGCGCATCACCTAGTTCGCGGTTGTACACTAATCATATAATGTCAAATGTAATACTCTGATTGGATATGATCTCAGCATGACATCAATCCATTTTATGTTTAGCCAAGTATGAACCGAGGAGTGGTACTTCAGGGGCCGTCGATCGCTCTAGCCGCCTTACCAACGTTATCTCGCTTGCCTATTATTGTTATGGTTACAAATTGCTTGTTAACGCCATGCTACTAAAACTGATTTTATAGTTTGATTACATTTCAGGGCGTTTATTTATGTTTTATTTCATTTCTATCGGTTTTACGTAAAATATTCGCTGCTATTAGATTATATTTATTAGATTATAATTTATTTCTATAAGAATTCTCTACCAGTCTCTTAAGTATTTTTTAAGAAAAATTAGCATGTCACTTCCCATATCTTAAATCAACTTTTTAATAGTTCTTTGTGTAACTGTTTAAAATTACATTATTTTTTTATAAATTACTATGGCTACCAAAATCTAGCTCCACACTATGTAGATACTGTGGAGTCTGTGGAATAAATTGATACATTACATACAAATATGTAGTCGATAATAATGTTACAAGAGTAAAAACTGAATACACACACATGTTTACACAGCTGACTCGTGTTAGCAACAATAAATGGCGATACTGCTGGTATTTAAATACTACCTATTATTTATTTCTAGAATACTTAATTGATATGTAACTGTAGCACCAGTTTATTAAGTTTTATGTGCTGCGTTATAGTTTAAATTTATAAAAATAATACAACTTTTTAATCGGCTTTTATTGTTTCAAACAATGCATTAGCTATGAAGTACTAAAAGGCAGACAGTCTGCAAAGTCAAAAATTAACCCTATATCTTTGTTTACTTTTTTAATTGATAAGAAACTTGAATCTTCACACATACATAAAATGGAAATACAGTGACAGTTATACATATGTATACATCTATACACATAATAATAATACTACCTTATTGCTTTTTGTACATGATTAATATATGAGAAAAAACATTATTGGGGCCTTTATTAATACAATTGAACACAAAACAATGGTTGTTAGAATTTTTGTCTGTATGTCTGTTTATCTGTGCATTTGTTCTCACTAATCTCAGAAAAGGGCTCAACCAATTTCATTCTGGATTTCACTAATGTATTGCAGTAAGCATTACTTAATATTTAAAGTTTGTTTTATTGGAAACCATCCATACATAATAAAGTTATAAATAAATATTATAATTTCTAATTCATAGATCATGAAAACCCATTCCTAAAACAATGCAGGGGCTATTTCTAAGTGTAAGGCATAGTTTTTTCAGATTTTTAAAATCAGGTTTTCCATACTAGTAACCTGTTTCAAAAATAAGCTAACAATTTCAGTTTTTTTTTTTATAATATGGTCAATTAAGGAGGTAATGAAAATTCTTAACATTTTACAACTCTCCTTTTAACTAGAACAGATCATGACACATAAAAATATAATGTTAACCTTATTACATTTAAAATAACCAGACAAATTTAATTTTGCAACTTTTATTTTTTAATCACATTTGATATTTTGTGATTACATTATAGATACTTATGATGGGAGATACAATTTATTACCAATAAATTTTACATTTGTGCGAATGAGTTATATTCCAATATTATGTACATAAATAATTCATCTTAAACGAGTGGAATAATTGAAGTTTTTAAATAAAACTCACTGAACTGTGTAAAATTTTAAACAAAATGAAGATCACAGTTGGTTTAATTTTAGCTGACAAAAGCAGACAAGACTATATGATGCCAAGGTAAGGTAGGGTAGGGTAGAGAATACTGTAGTTATCATCCCTATTGGTTCAGTGGTTTACATTGCCAACTCAAGGACATGTACAAAACTTGTCTGTATACTAATTCCAAGAAAATAACAATGATGAAGATAATATTAAAACAACTGGCGAATAGGCTATCTAGAGATTATCAAGCAATTTTAAATCTAGAATGTTTTTGTTATCGATAACATAATTATCTATAGCGACTCTTTAATCATTTTCAGTGTAAAATATATCCATAATTATATACACAGTACAGTTATGGATAGTACGCGCATTATTCACAATTACTGAATTAATAATGATAGTGATCTTTGTTTGTCGTGAATTCGTAATAAGTAAACATGAACTTTGACCATGCTGTCCTAATCAAACAGTAAATTAATACAATGACCAAAACGTACCGGTTTGCTCGGATATACTTCAGAAAGATGCCCCTTCAACTGTCTCACTGTCCAAGACGACTGGCATTCTACATTTTGGTCTTCGATTTGCTGGTTAGGCGCTTTAACGATCAGTGTCACGTTCTCTGCTATCATTGTGAATCACTAATAATACACTCGTTAGATAATCAGGTACCTATATATAATGATGTTCTTAACAACACGCAATTTATTACATTTAACTTTAATCAGAAAACTCAAATTGTTACTTAGATGACGCAATGTTGAAACTAATTTTCAACGCTGACTCTTTTTACAATACGCTATGACCGAATACAGATTTAAGAGTAAAATGTAAATAAATATTGAACTGGACTTAATATAAATGGAGCCTCCCCGAGTTCCCGCAGTTACGTCTACTTGTCAATTTTGTATAATATTATCTGTCGATGTCCCATTGGTCCAAGTGATTTTAAATATTGTTTACCGTAATTCTTTTTTCTCCTATTGGTTCATATTACGTTTGTTTGATTAGTATCGATTGTCGAAAATAAATATCATTAACAGTCAATCGGTGTGTCGGGTCTTAATTATAAGCTTGAATTTAATTTTTTTTCTATTAATAAGGCAGAGAGAGAAGTTTTATTAATAATTTTTATTATGTTTTACACACTACTCTTATAAACGTATAATAGATGTCAGTGACATTTATTTCACTATCATCATCACCAAAACCCATAAAAGTTCTACAATAATTTACTGAATTTAGCCACTATAAGGCTTACGTTAAACTTTATAACAATAAAATTTGGCTGGATGTTACTTTCCTAACGTAATTATTTTCTGTTGATTTCATACAAGGATACTTTCAACTTTGCAAGAAGTAATAAAATCCTATTTCTATTTTCTGATTTATCGGATATTCCAAGTTCTAGTTCGATTTTAAATAACATATTTTATAATAAAAAATAACATGAAGATTGCTGATTTTATCCCATTATTAAACAAGGAGTGGATAAAATTTTAAGGATGATATTAAAAGAGATGGTCAGATATTACTTAAAACAGGATGTAAGATAGGACAGTAAATATTATGTATTTTGAAATATTAAGTAAATATTCTAGGTAAAAAAAAGTTATTGTACTATGAGTTAGTGTTAGTACCGCATCCAGGTGTGTTGTTTTAGTATGTATATAGTGTTAGTTCTTTGTCTATGAGGTCAGTAGTTTCAAGTTTAAGACATTGACATTTGTCAACAAGTCGACTGGCATTGACCATTAACAACTGTATGTAATTATTATTAATCTGTGGGTTTTTGTTTTGACAGTTTTAGGTTAAGTGTAGTAAGATATTTTTTATTGTGGTTTATTACTTATTTACATATACTTTTGTTGACTTTGGTTCGGTGTTCGACTTTTGAATAAATTTGTATTTGGTGCATATTTACATAACATAAACATAAATATGTCAGGCATTTAGATATGCAGTGATCAAGGATCTGTAAACTGTAACTGTAAAGTATTGGGTTTTATTAGGATAAAATGGGTGTTACAGTGTAAGTAATTCAGGCACTTCAGTGTTTATTTAAAAGCCTTAACCCTAGTCACTTTAATGAGCTTTTTTACCAAATGTACTATTTCAATGAATCCGAGGAACTCGTTTCTTAACTATAGTAAAAATGACTTCAAGGCAAGACTGAATAAGCTATCTCCAAGTTAATGCAGTTTACCATCTAAGGCTACATCCTCACGTACCATCAGGTGAGAATGTAGTCAAGCAATGACTTATAATAGTAAAAAAAATAGGTGTCAGCTACTGCTACCAAAATTAATTAAAAACATTTCACGGTTGATTCTAGAACAAGAAAGGACTCTAGCACTTAATAAATATCGTCAGAACTAAACTGGGTAGTACAGAGACTAACAACCTTCAGCAAAACGGGCCTCATGCCATTATGTTGTATATTGTTCATCAAGAAGGAGTACTATGTACTGGGGATGTCAGTTCAGACCCAATTTTATTTAATATACTATTCAGTTTACAGCAATATCCTGTGCCAGAGAACAGAACTGGCACCTATGTAATAGACCTACTTACCAAGAGAATCTTGGCACTGGGTGCCACTCAACAGGGCCAATTTTTAGTTGATTGTGAAAGTTATCTATCTCATCCACAATTAGGTAAGATATTAACCTTGCTTTTTTAACTTCTATTGACCAAGAGGAAGAATGTGATATGACTTAGTTTTATTTTTTAATTGTTTTTATTACTGATCACCATACACTTTAATATAGGTTATATATATTATAACTAAATAAGATATTACTTATTTTAAAATGGCTTGTGTGTGTGTGCAAATGAGAAATTTTTCTCAATATTGTGTGAAGTGAAATCATTTAACTTTGCCATTAAGGTGGACAATATTCTGAGCTCTGTCATTCTGAGCTATTTGCTATTTTTCTCATTTTAGGAACAAAAACAGTTCACATACTGCATAACTCTGAACAACCTGCATCTGTTTTCTCTATCCTGGAAAGTGGCACTAAGACTCTCCACGTTATAGCTGATGGCCTATTCGACTTACTTATGATGAAGTTATCACACAACTACACTTCAAAGAAACAAACTAAGATCGAGAGTAAGGGTCCCAGGTTTGAGCTTGGTGACTTCTGTGTTAAACTTGGATCTGTTACTATGAATCAAACATTCAAGGGTGTGTTAATAGAAGTGAGTCTATATTTATATATTTAAGTAATTATACCTTCTAATGTAGTAAGATTTTTAGAAGTTAATTATAACATGTTTGTAAAGGAAAACTAAGGAAATCTGCCTATATAAAGTCCTATAAGGTGTATAATGTGTGGTAATCTATAGCTATACTTTGAAAGTAGAGTGAGGTTCGTCACCTTCCATTATGAGAGAAGACTTGAATCCATGACAACTAAGGGTTGTAATGAAGATGTTATAGAACATCTATATAGATATACCATATACATACATACTGACAGTGGTTAAATTTGATCTATCACATACTCTAGGTAGCATACACAGGTTTGATTTCTACATGCATTTAAAATTACTTACCTGCTTTACAAAATATTTCATGTACCATTTGTCACACTTCTTTTATCAAAGAAAACAATGGCGAGATGGAAATTTGTATTTGAAATTTCTGTTTTACCTCAAACCTATCATGTTGGTGGTTTATGGTTTCTACATGCCACGATGGTGGAGGATGACATATATATTGTTGGATTATAATTAATTATAATTTTTTTAGTGATATACAAGATGAAAGCGAGGAACCCGTTTATTGTTTACTGGTTGGTTTACTGGTGAGATTGCCTTGAGTGCTACCAAATCCAACAATCTAAAGGAGAGACTGTTCATACTCTCATTCCTTGTGCACCACGGTTAGGGGAACCTGGTTAGGGCTTTAGATTTTGTGGAGCCCCTTACAATCCAAAACATTGCTTTGAATTGTCTAGACTTTATTAAAAAATAGTATTGCATTCTTACAGTCCCAACCGAAACTGTCGTAGATGCATCATGTACACATTCTTCACCTAATACCTTTTCAGGTAGAATACCGACCGTGCGTGATGGCGAATGCAGTGTGGGGCTTGTTGCGCGAGTTCCTGCAAGGAATCCTGGGACCCTCAGTGCCCGTCCAGCCACCCCAGCACCTTCTCAGCAGAATGAACGAGATATACACTCCAATCGACACGATCTACCAATACCTGGAACACTTCAGTGCTTACAGAAAGACCACTGGTCTTCGGAATGCATAACAAATGTATCAGTGGGTAAGAATATTGTGATTGTGCAAAGACTATATTGTTAAGGTTGAATAGAACTTTTTACTTAGTAACTTACTGTAAGGTGATTTAAAATGTTTTTATTAAAGTGCAAATGCAAGTGATAAAATATTTTTGTTTTTTCTTTCTAAACTGCAGTTAATGAGTTGTCGAATCATAATATAAACAAAATAATCCCTTACACACATCTCTGCACTAGGATTTCTTGTGTTACGAGTGTCTATGGAAGTTTACAAATGAAACATAACAAACATGAATGACCCTGTCTGTCATATAGAATGTTTAGCCAATCTAGAAACGAACCTGGGACGCCGCGTTGAGTAGACAGAACATTATAGTAAACTAAGCAATTAAGGGGTTATTTCAATTCAAATGTGTTTTCTAAAACTAACTCTCAGGGCTGTCACGTTCGTCACTGACGCGTAGCCTGATAAGGCAGGAATGAAGGGAAGGTTTAATTGAAGTATTTTTTTTTAATTATAGCGATTTTTACATCACATTCTTCAGTTATTTTTGCCATAACATTAATAATAACGATGAAGATATTTACTGATATCACATCCTGATGGAGAAAAATATTTAAAATAAACATGGTTTCGTAAACAACAAATATAATAAACAACTTATGTTTATTCTCCCACCTCAGACCTCGTCTTAATAATAATTTGTGTTTACAATCCACTCGAAAGTGTTCCATTTGATTGTTTACCTACTGTAAACGTGAAGTAGTTTAATGTATCTCTCTATGAAGTACAACTCTGTGTAGCTTAATATTAATATGTCAAACGTAAGGATAACGTTTCACTTAATAACTCTATTAAATATTGTTTCGCAAGGTAAGTATTTTAAGTATTACTAAAGGCACTTCGAAGTAATGTTGAAATAGGTTGGTAATAAAATTGTGGGGTGTTAAAATTAAAAACAAAAAAAAGGTGAGTACGCGGTACAGTTAAACGTGTATTGTCCGCGATGATATAAGTTTAAAATCATATAAAACGCGTTACCCTTTATGTTATCTGTTAGGTGTGTATGTTTGAGTGATTATAATATTGCTGGTGATAAGGTGTTTGGTAGTGGTAATGATTAAAAGTAGTTTTATCACCGAAACGGGTGTAAGTCAGAACATACTAATTTTGCACTGTTTGCTATCTCTAACGATATCCAATCCTCTGTATGCTAGCCAAATCTATGTCCGACTTCTGGCGCCTATATCTTTTTGGGTGCGGTCACATAGCTGTACCCGATAGATACAAACATCCAATTCCTGGATTATGCCTACGCCGGATAACACGTCTCTTTCCTTTGCAGTGCCTTTTACAAGTAGTGTTAAGTTAGACATAATAGATTGTGGTATTGACCAAGAGGCCGAAGTGGCAGAAGGATCCGTTGAGATAACCCAGTACCCCTGGTTGGGTGTACTATATTATACGCATCGTAAGTAAAAATCTCGTTTTGTATTGAATATTTATGTATGATAATATTTATTATTAATATTATTTAATTAATTAAATGTAATGTAATATAATCTAGTTTAAGTTCATTACATTTCACTCTATTTCTCGACTCGTACGCAAAGCCACGCCACGCCAACCTCTGCCACTCGAACAATCTATGGATTTCATCATTACGTATTTACATATACATAAATATTAAAATTAGTTATAATAAAAAATAAATTATCGTCATTTTTTTGTTCTTATTAAACATCCTTAATGCTGGTGTAAGAGCGTATTTTTTTTTTTGTATATTTTCAAGTTGATGGTTTCGTTAGGTGGAGATGCAGGCGATACACGGGCGGTGACCACCGTCGCTCTTATTCAGCGCGAATTTGTAATAGGTTCCGCTGCGGATATCGGACCGATGCCTAAATACGATTTCAGGTGATCAGGTGATAATGCATTTTTCATTAATATCCTCCGGCAAAAGATTGTTGAGAAGCATCAATATAATTGACTCAATATACGTAGCGACAATATGGATAGAAAAGGATAATTAATTTGGACTTACTGTTTCTCCTGATGTTTCAGAATTAAGGTTTTTCATGAGCATAATCCTTGCGTTTTTTTGTGTAAGGGTGTCTACCCACCCTAGAGAACAAGGCGACTTCTGCTCGTGTTGACAAGGCAATAACCGCATGATTCTACCTCCTGGATGTTGTTGGGTGGTTTACCACTCAGTGTAATCTCAACGGTATTTGGGTACGGCGATAAAGCTCTACCTGTTAGGATAATTAGAACCCTCCTCTTAGAATCAGTCGTGAAATATTTTTAAACGTGTTTCGATTGCGTTTTGATAGTGCAATCGAAACACGTTTAAAAATATTTCAAGTTTCAAAAGCGGGTTCCTTATGTGTTTGTTAAACGTGTCGGTGTTGTTTTGGTGGAACGGCCGTCTTGACGGTCTTGATCACTTAACAATCCTTGAAGTCATTTGTAGACTATTGCAATAAAAATGCAGGTGTAAACTCACCGGAAACAGCTGTTAGATACTTATTTTTGTCAAGCGTTTTTTAAACTTATTTCATCAGTTTAATGATCGAATGTTTAAGAAACATATTGTTTATTTATGCAGAGCTATATTCATTATTTACAAACTCTAAACTAAATTTTATGTCCTAGACCACGGAAACAGATCAACTTCATGGAATATTATGTATCCCAAGTGTTGAACCATAATATACATTAAAAATATGCAAAGTGTCATCTGATTTGTGCAGTGAGTTTTGCATTATGTCGCAATATACAGACTGAGCAAAATTTCAAAGCAATATATTTTGGAGTAGACATAGACAAGAAAACCAACGTTAGAATAAAAAATAAATTACTCGTAGATTCGGATACTTTGGCGTTTTATTAATTAATTTTTAATTACTATTTCTAGAAGGAACACACGAGTGCTTTTGGGAGAAGATTGGCGCGGTCTCGGTCGCCGCGTGCGCAACTACGTCATACACCCTCAGTACGGCGAGACCTATAGCACAGTGGCGCTGGTGCAGCTCAAGGATCCTGTTCGTACTGGTAATAACGGGTTATGTCTTGTTAGTAATTATACATTTTAAAATAACGATTATTTGTACAACGAATACCAATCCTCTTCCCACTTTATGCTATAACGCTGTGAATGATAACGATCATTATGTTATTATTATAATTATTATTTAATGGTGGCTAGAAGTATGTGCCGAGGAGTTTCTTTCCCCGTACGTTCTCATGTCTAGTAAAATATCTTTTCGGAACTTTAATAGAAGGAAAACATCAGATAATGTATTGCCAAAATACGTAAACAAATTTGAATTTGATTATGTATATTGATTATATCAAGCGCTTCTTTGTAGCGTTTTATGGAAAATCATAACTATTTATTACAACTATGTTTGAAACAATGTACAGGAGTTCCAATTTATATAATTAGTATTAGTTTAAAATTTTACCCAATGAAATGGGATCAAGTCGAAACGTCATGAATGGTATAAAGACTTTAATATTGGTTGAACTGTTAACTGGTTACAAGTATTAAAAACAGCTTAAATTCTTCATGCATTTTTTGATATCTACCCTCAAAACTATGTAGCCGTCGACGTTTCAAATAATTGTAGTTTTTTTTTTCAGCGAATATAAAGCCCCTTTGCCCACCACCGCATATATTAAGAAATCCAGAATTTTACATCGTTAAATTTAAAGACGGTAAATACATATATTTTTAAAACAGTGCCATCTAATTTTATTTTTCGTATGGTAACAAATAACCAAAATTATTTGGTTTTACGTGAACTCAAACATATTACACATTATCAAGTATTTTATTACTAATATGTAAGTAAATCCGGTGTAAATGTAATATAAACTGCTTAGATGCCAGTTAAGCTACCTCCTATTAGCGTCATTTTCCTCATTATTGTGTGTCGTGATTTCCTAGTCGTAGAATTATCTTGTGTCTGACAGTATTTCGCCATTTATTTCTATCTATGGCAGCATGTAGATGTGTCGTGTGTCCAGGATTGTACGCGTCGGGTCAGACGTTGCGATGTCGGAGTACCCCTGAAACGGGTTTCTATATAGCTGCGTCTCATCGGATGGCCCGGCTGGTAATTTGTATTTTGGTGTACAAAAGTAATGATTATGAATATTTGATTCCAGAATATAATAACCTGGAAAAGCAGGTGATTCCAGTAACGCACGTGCCCGCCAACCTCTGTCGAGAGTTCTACGTCCGTGCTAATGTAAGTCGAAAGTGTCTGATGGGAAACCCATTCGTTTTTGCGGCATTACATTACCCTGTCAACGGTGAAAATTTGAATTCTTTTTAAAATCAGAAACTAGTAAAAAGTAAGAATTAAGGCTCTTTCCTACAAAATTATGCGATAAGCATCAGATTGCGCGATTAAACTTGACGAAAAAATGTCATGATACAGCTTGACCAGTAAATATTTATAAATAGAAATATCTTTTATTAAATTAAGCTAGTACATATGACATAATTCTGTAATTAATAATTGTATAAATGACAGACAGTTTCATCATTGATAACGATCTATTCGGGAATATAATCTAGCAAAAGTGTTTAGCTCAACTGAGGTCCCAACAAACGGGCCTTTAATATGTAAGTCGTAATTACCCAAACGTTCCAACCTACAGAAAAATTTTAGGCTTGGCGATAGCCCGCACGTCTAGTGGGATTGCATTCTTGTTCAACGTGAAATTGTAGTTATACGCGAGGAAGCTGCGACCACCCCACGTGACGTGTGCGGTGTCGCTGGACGAGGAGATGCCGTGCGTGTGGGAATCGGGCGCGGCGCTGGTGGCGCGAGACGTATGGGGGCGCTGGCAGCTGGTGAGACCATACATAAGTAGTAGTAAGTGTTGTCTGTGTACGCGGGTAGAAAAAAATCTGTTTGGCCATATTGGGGTGGCTTAAAATATTGACCTCGATCCCATGCTGGTAGAACAGGGTGTCGTAAGAGGATGTTACATTGTGAAGTTATGCACGTCACCTAGACGATAATTACGTTTATATTTAATTTTTATCATAACGCTATGTATGGACAGTGTCGATTTTACTAACATTTTTATTTTTTTTTATACTAATAGTTGATACGGTTCTCGTTCGATTCAATAACGGTAACCGGTTATTGCTAACCCCCATTCGTAAAATTGGTTGCGTCGAGATCCTATTTGTTACCTGGTTCTCCAACGCGATAACCGTAAGGGATGAAACACACGTAAAACCATTTAACGGTTTATTCTAGAAGGACAATGGTGACCTAACAGGCAGATAATATATTTTTTCTATGTTAATAGCCGACAAACGAGCAAACAAGCCAGCTGATGGTAAGTGGTCACCGTCGTCTAGGACCAAGAAAGTACTGGCTTTCAAGTCCCCAGCTAGAACACGATGAGTCGTTTGGCGGCTGACTCAAGCAGGTGGGTGATGGCTAACCAGGTAGGCTTCACGGAAAGATAATAATACCAGTAATAACATTAATGACCTAATAATGATACCGGTAATAGTAATACTGACGCGAAGCCCTACCACCAAGCGGGCTAGCTTCTGTCGTCTCTTACGACACCCTGTTATGCCAGCACGAGATTGGGGGGAGTATTTTAGGCCGCCCCAATACGGCCAGAAACTCCACCATAATGCACGAGTACCGCCTGGATTAATCTGGTTGGTACAGAGTCTGGAGGTCACCAATTTCATAGACCTAGAGCCATTGCGTCGTTCGTTGTTTAGCAGGGTTACCATGTAATTAGGTTGAAATATCGGTAAAAGATTGGAGTCAAAAATGGATGGCACTCGTTACTCCTCTAAAGGTTGAACGTGAAGCCCTACCTGTTTGTCCTTAGCTAGGTCTAGGTGTTAGAGGTCCAGGGTGTGGGGCACCGTCTCGCTATCTGGACATGATGAGCTACTACCCCTGGGTTGAAGATTCGCTCTCCAAGTTCAGACAGATCACTATCTCCAAGATATCCAAACAGAAATATGTCTTGCGAAGTGAGTTGATTTTTTTTAATAGCATTTTTAAGTCGCTTTTTTTAAAGTTCGGGTGGAATTTTAAATTAAATTTTCTATTTGAATTTCATAAAATTTTGAAAATAGCTTATAATTCTAATGACAATGTATAAAAAATCGGTCAAGATTGAATTTCACTAGTGTGGGTCAGAATTCATGTATGTATTTTAATGTATGCTGTAATATAATAATGAGTCACCAAGTAGTTTTTGTCGAAACTTAAGACGTTATTTTTTTTGTTTTGGTTTTCCTGAAAATTATGGGCTCTTACATCATGTTTTGAAGAACAACTCACCTTAATAGTGGCGGCAAAATAATCTGTAGTATGACGAATCTTCTGAAAAGACTGTCCTATTCAATACGTGCAGTCAATTATCGACCCCGCGTGACGCGGTCCGAAACCAAATTCCATCGAAATTTGGAGACGTAGCGGTCGTTTATAATGGGATCATCATAACACTTCCTATTCTGTACGCACCATCGATGTTCCCAGGTTGCTTTGACTGGGCTTCTTCAGTAGTGGACCTATCTCTCCTGGTTTAAGAAAGTCCATCTGACTGGTTTGTTATGTTAGCACGTATGTGTATGAAACTTTAGTAAGCTTTTATTTAATGACATTGCAAAACGGTTGTAAGAACTACCCGAAAGCACGGGTTGTATTGAAGCATCAGGCACGTGGCCACGCCCACGCCAATGCCAGAGTTGAAACCTTTCTGTCAAGATATCGTCTCCAATACAAAAGTTCTCTCTCTTTATATGTACATGTTACTATTATGTTATGATACTTATAATTTGATATCTGAAGTCTCTTCTAGAAGGTATTTGATATGGTAATGAATAAACGAAAAAAATATGTTTGAAGGTGGCGGAGCATATCAGAGATTCGGCGCTTGTGACCCCGAGGAGAAGATCAACTTGGTGTACCGCGAGATGATAGTCCTGCGCACAGACAACAACCAGTATCAGTTTCTCACTTACAATGTACGTATATGTGACATTGGTAACTCCTGAACCATATACTTTGAAAGGGGAGGCGTGTGTGAGTGAGGGGGGGGGTTTAATTAGTCTCTTGGACAGATAGATACTTATGTCAAAGCATTTTCGTAAATTATTTTGTTTTATATTTATATAGTTTTATTTGTCATAATTCTTATAATGCCTTCGCCTGAGGAAGGTAGGTTCGAACTTTGCATATTTATGGCTCATATTAGTTTCACTTAAATCTCAACCTCAAAAAACTTCTCACTTATTTTCGGACGATTATTTTAAAAACCACTTTTTTTCAGCAACACGTCGGTGATGCCTTCAGCATTATGAGTATCGATGGGCGGCAATGGCCACTTACCAAGAAGTCGTCAGTTTCATTTGGCGACTTTTTCATACCGAATACGTTCTTTTGTGGGGCTCAATGTACATTATTATAAGTATGTCCTATAGTCTTTATGGCTCAAATGTTAAAGTAAGAAACCTGTGAAAGCGTAGCTTGTAGACAAATAGTTCTTTAATAGATGAGTATTATTCGAACTCATACAATATTTTTTATAATACAGGTGCATATTATTTAAAAAGCAAAAGGTGTTCTTTGCCGCTTTTCAAAATGGTTATACGTCAAAAATGACATTACTGTTTTTGTTATATTATAATTGTTTTTTTTTTTCACAATTAGTAAATGCTTCATAACAATCACACCCGATGGTAAGTAATGAAGTCTAGAATGTTGAACGCACTTATAAAAGCCTATTCACTCTCCTCTTGAAGACTTCGACATCATAAGTATTTGTCTATGGAATAAATGTTTCTACTGGTTGCGTCATTAATTGCTAAGCGTCAATTATATTGTGGCACAGCCTAATACCGTCTATCCTGTTTATTTTTAATTTTTAATCTATATTGTACTCTATGCACGAAATAAAAAATATTAACAGTTTCTACTGGCAGGCCTACCGATGGAAATGTATAATGTAAGAGAATCATTTTGCCGTTTATGTACGTATATTAAAATATAATATATACTCAGATATATTTCAGTGGAAATGTAAAGGGTACTCGTGTTTTTTATATTTAATACCGACATTACTAAAAATCGTGATTAATCTTCACGGTCAATGTTTAATGTGTATAATTTTGAAATAATGTGTAAATATGTATACATAACATATATTATTAACTTGTTATATATATTTTTTTCGCATTAATAATAAGAAAAACAAGGATTTTTCGAAACGAGTTAATCTTTACAGTGTGATGAGGATGTTTTGTTTGTATGTTTGTTTGCAGATGTCAGTATACGACAACGTGGAGTTCTCTTGCCTCACGATGGAGCTGGTGAACGCGTCCGCCGTCTCCGAGATGAGGATCAAACACTTTTGCCCACGCGTGAGCTACGGCCCACCCTGCTACTCATACCTACGTATATATTATACAACTTATAACGTATCTTTATCAACCTCTAGCGGTCCGTCCCGACTGCGTTCTTGTTGATCAATTATACAAATCCGTATTAGGGATGTTACGGATATGGATACGGACATATATTTTACGGGTTTCGGTTACGGATATGAAATTTTGGATTATCCGATTGTTTTGGATGATTTCGGTTACGGATACGAGATGATTTATTAATCGGAATAATATATATATATATATTTACAAGGTAACAGTCTTTATTTATGGGTAATATTTGGTATTACAATCACAGAACAGAACAAAAGAACGATAGCCTTAAAAATTTAAGAATAAAAATTATCTAAAAATGAGAACGAAAACCTAGCATAGTGTTTCATTTAGACTCCGCCTCTATCCGAAACATTTTTATCGAATTCGGTTACGGTTTCGGATATATTTTAATTTCGGATATCCGGTAATTTCGGTGATGGTTTCGGAGTTCCCTAACATCCCTAATCCATTTAATTATGTAGTCGATGTTTATCCGGAATAATGTAAAAGTAAGAAAGTACTGGCTCTCGAGCCCGCAGCCGGGACTCAACGAGTCGTTTAGCGGCTGATTCAAGCAGGAGAGTGGTAGCTAGCCAGGTAGGCTTCACGAAAAACAGGCTGGCTTGTGTCGCCTCTTACGACACCCTGTTCTTGCAGCATGGGATTGGAGGGAGTATTCTAGGCCGCCCCAATACGGCCAAAATATCTCTTATAATATTAGTACAATTATACTTGTAGATAACGTCCCACAGCTGTATGGAATGACAATTACTTTATTCGATTATAACGCAAATATTGGATAGATCTGGAAAATTCATTATCAGAATTACTTAAATTATTTATTAATATTGTTACGCATCAGGATATACGGTTGGAAAGGCGCCAAAGTTGTTTCACAGAGACTTTATTGTACTTCATCAGTCGCAGTTGCACTCGTAGATTGCTGGTATTTCGCTTCGTTGGAAGAACTCTTCGCTTTCGTATTCGAGATCCGAATGATATGCGGGCGGCCCTGCTCGCTATTTATACGGCTTTCCGGGTTATCTGGAACGTTCTACGCCTTTCGCGTCCATTCGTTAGGAAAACAATAGGTCACGACGCGGGTAATAAAGCTTGTGCGCGATATTCGCCAATCGCTTACAATCGGCGACAATCGCTTAAGGTGCCCGTGGTTGTTTTGTCTGTACCTGATTTCTTTGGCCACTGTTGTTTTCCGTCGAACCTTTGTAATTAACTTGTCTCAGGTTCCGTTTTCGAAATATCAGTATATCTGATGTTTTCGGACAAATGTCGCTTTGAGATGTTCGCGTGGGGATGGAAGAAGAACATGACGTTGACGGACATCCAGGAATGGAAGTGGGAGGAGGGCACTTACTACGAGGACTTCACGATGCAGCCGGTCGAATACCGAGGGCCGACGCACGAGACGGAGTTTGGGTACGAGCCCTTGGACAAGAAGATATGGGTGCCAGAGTTCGATATATGGACTACAACCGAATTTGACAACAGCACCTGGTCGAGCACTACTCCTCCGCCGGTGAAAGATATTTCAGGTTCGTCTTCTTATTATAAGTCAATGCTTGACTACAATCCCACTTGATGGTAAGCGGCGATGTAGTCTTAGATGGCAAAGCCTATTTAATCTTGACTTGAACTCGTCCACACGGGAATACTTGTCGGAATATACTTGTAATACTCTTTCTAATACTTAATGGTACCATTAACTAGGGCTCCTTCACAGGAAACATGAGCAGGATTCAATTATGAGCGTTTCTTGAATAAAAATATGGCTTGGAAACCTGTACACCTGACAGTTTTCAAAGGTGTGTGCAGTTTGATAACTCACACTTGACCACCATGGCGGACTAGGGTCTTAACACCGTTTATATTGAGAAGAAACCCGAGCCCAGCAGTGGGACAGTTTTGTACAGATAATGATATTCTAAATATCCTACTATGGAAATTTAAATGTTAATTGTTTCTACAAACCTTTAAAGATTTTATGATTTACGACAACTGTAGGTAAAATTGTTTAGATTTCGTTGGAGGCCGAACCGAAGTTCGAGGCCAAGTAGGTTTGAAAGGTTTTAGGAATTGACTAGTTGAGGGACGATTGAACTTTTGGGCAGCAAGCCTAATAGTTGTACAGTGAAACAGTTTTCCGTTTTCCATACCCATTGTACTTTAAATAAAAATAAATATTGTATAACCCTCTTTTAAGCTGAGAACTTTATAATAGGTTGGGGAGAAAGTATTTTCGCATTTAAGTATATATGAACTTATAATAAAATCTCTTTGACTATACCATTTGGATTTGGCCGGTTTTGGTATCATTAAAAATTTCAAATTCAAATTTGGAAAATGTGTGATTTTCATTTGTTTTGATTACTGCCAAGATGAGTGAGTAAAATGAAGAAATTCGCTACGTTTTAAAATTTTACTACAAAAAAGGTAAAAATGCAACGCAGGCCGCGAAAAAAATTTTTGATGTTTATGGACCTAGTGCAGTGTTTGTGAGAGTAGCACAAAATTGGTTTAAGCGTTTTCAATCCGGAAATTTTATTGTCAAAGATGCACGTCGCTCTGGTCGCCCTGTCACGGATAAAATGGATGCCATTTTTGAAAAAGTGGAGCAAGATCAGCATATTAGTAGTTACGACGTAGCTGAAGAACTGGAAATTGATCACAAAACAGTTTTGACGCATTTGAGCAAAGCTGGGTACACAAAACAGCTCGATATTTGGGGGCCACACGAACTCTCTGAAAGAAACCTCATGAACCTTGTCTTCATTTGCGATTCTTTATTACAACGTAATGAAACTGAACCATTTTTGAAGAAGCTGATAACTGGTGATGAAAAGTGGATCATGTACGACAAGAACGTGTGAAAAAGTTCGTGGTCAAAGGCCGATCAGGCTTCACAGACTGTGGCGAAACTCGGCTTAACTCACAACAAGGTGATGCTGTGTGTATGGTTGGATTGGAAGGACATCATTGATTATGAGCTGTAACTGCCAGGCGGGACCATCGATTTTGAACTCTACTTCGAACAATTGATGAGACTAAAGCAAGAAGTTGAGAGAAAGCGGCCGGAATTAGTCAATAGAAGGGGTGTGACTTTTCATCAAGATAACGCCAGTCCTCACACATCTTTGGCGACTCAGCAAAAACTAAGAGACTTTGGCTGGGAGATGATGATGCATCCACCATATAGCCCGAACCTTACACCTTCAGATTTCTACCTGTTTCGGTCTCTTCAGAATTCTTTAGGCAGTGTCAGGTTAACATCACGTGAGGACTGCCAAAACTACTTGACGCAGTTGTTTGATCAGAAACCCCAGAATTTATATAGCAATGGGATCATGTCCCTACTCACAAGATGGCAAAAAGTTATCGAACAAAATGGTACTTATATACTTTAATTAAATTTAAAAAACTTTATAAAAAAATGTTTTGAATTTTCATAAAAAATGCGAAAAGACTTTCTCCCCAACCTAATATTTCTTTTATATTTATCTTTGTTTATATTAGCAGTGATAAGTCTAATTAAGTCCAATCGTTTGAAAGTTGGTCTCTGACAGGAGGATTTCAATCCTATCCGCATCTGCATTTTTTAAAGCCAAGCGCGTATTACAAATTAATTAAGATAAATCTAGCTCACTTCAGTGAAGGGAAACCTAAAAGTTCTCCACAATGCTCCCAGAATTATATGAAATCTGTTAATACCGATGTTAAGACTTCGAAAATTTTTCAAGGTCCATTAAATTAAACGCGAAGGAGGACGGTGGAATGAAACGAGAACTCTGACGCGGAGGACGACCTCAACCAGAATATTAAGATCTTCAACAAACCAACACAAATCATCTACTTATATCTGATGTATTTATTAACACTATTCTACTGCTTTTAACATAGTGTTCACCTACTGGCCGACATTCAACCTTAACCATTAAACTAAATGGTGTTTCCAAATGTTTTTTATTGATCACACTGAAGCTAAATGGTTACCATAGAAAAAGGTTGACTAACAGAACACGATACTGAACTGTCTTTGCGTATTTAAATGTAACTAGAAATCATATCTCGTCTTTACGTATACAAAACAATGATTAGTGATTTTTATTAGGCAATTTTATTTGTTACACCTCAAACGAACATGGATGAAGGCTTACAATATGTCCTGGGTGACGACGAGAATATATACACAGACACAGGCACGCACACGCACATACATACATACATACATAAAATAAACACAGTATGGAATTGTCATATCAACTCAAATGTATTGAGATTTGATTATTATTCGTCTGTAATAAACAAATTGATTAGTCTGTGGTATTACATGTATTGGTTTGGGTTATACTTTTGTTAGTTATCTTTTATTTAATAAACATGTTAACAAAAAATATATTTGGGGAATAGACCAACGTAATCATGAGAGTCTAGTGACATCGTAAAAATTCAACAATTTGCACTATTCCCGCGCTTTTTCGGATCCTTGGGTAGTGTTCCCACAGCAATCTCTAATTGTAGCTGTGTTTAGATTGTGTACTGCTAATAGGCGGAACATTCCAAAGCATTTTAGCTTGAACAATAAACGAATGATCAATTATCATGTTTATCACTAGGTATCCTAAAATTATGTCACACGTTCCGGGAGAGAGGGTCAATGATAAGTGACCAAGGGACAGTGAAGGGACAATAGG
>PDGT01000080.1:334448-474239 GCA_003671415.1 Megathymus violae | reverse complement strand
CAAATGCGACCAGTGTCATGTATTGTAAACTTCAAGTTGACATCTCTGGTAACCCTTCTACATCTTAAACGATCGACTACCGTCAGACAGGGTTTGGATTTAATGTAAATTGATAGGAACTGCAATTAGTAGGCTGTAACAAGTTTCGAATAAAATTATATTATTACAGAATATTATAGTTTTTATTTCCAAGTAAAATGAATGATTATGTTATCACATATACATAAAAATAGTACACAATGCAGCTTAACATTATTTTGAAATAGAAAACTCCAGTCAACTATCAGTAGATTGCCATGTCAATGTCAGTCAGGTGATATTATGTAAAATGTCAATTGTTAATGTATTGACATTTTACATAATCATCCAGGTCAAGTGATGGTAAGATACTGGGTATTGACGTTAAGAGCCTTAAAATTTTATAAAGTTATTTAAAAAAATCTCGTGATGTTCCACGGTGATCATACGGTGTGTTCATGGGATTGTATCCATGCTCTAAATGTTATATGTATCCATTATCCACACAATGCACTACATTGTTTGCTTCCCTAAGTCTACCCTCTTTTGTTTTAAATGGCTTTATCTGCCAGAAATCATCGATGTTGAGTTTTTCTTCTCCCTGAAAATAATTGAACAAAGAGGGTCTAAATAACACGTAGTCCATCTGGTTTAAAGGTACCTGCAATCTACATATATAGATAATAGGACTAGTTCTATTTGAAATTAGTTACAGATGCATTACTACGACTAAGGATGGTTAGGTTTCTTCATTTTTAAATTTTGGTAGCATAATTAAGTGCATCTAGTTACCTAAACTGGCCAGCATGTTTACTTTTAAACTGAGCTTTTCTAGTTCATTTAATTATAAAATATCAGACTTAAATCACCTAATAAAATAGATTTAATTTACCTGGTTGACTATTTCAACTAATGTACGAAGTTAATTGGCCCATTTCGTTATTTTTTTTGGCTATTAACATAGTCGCCAAGAATAGTTTCTACATGAAACAAACGGCTTTAGAACACAATTGGTATGTGCGGCGGAGGTAAATTACCAGTTAATCAGCGCAAAAGTACCTGAGAGTAATTGGTTTTCGTTATGGGTCTCAATGGAACCATGGATGCGTTTGAAGAAAGAAACGAAGAACTCGCTTTTTAACTCTCAAATTTGCAACCAGAACTCAAAAATATTCACGATTTTTGTACGGAGGATGTTACATTATCAACTAAATAATCTCAACGCCATCCAAATTAATTATTTAAGTTACCTCTATCTCCATGTTGACAGCATCTTCAGGCGCCAGAACGATAAAAGGCGTCGATTCGAAGCTAAACGCGAGGCCGAAATACGAATACTTTTTTACTTCGCCCATAAAAGTGTCCCACGAATAAACTTTGTAAGCATCACTACCCATCTCGTTTACCTGAGTGGATAATACTTCGTAGTAATACTTAAGTAACTCATCATAATATTTCTCTCTTAGTTCTTGGGTGGTACATGCATAAATTACGAAGCTCACGTCTAAAACGGGGCTAGCGCATCTAGCCAATTGGAAGTCAATTATTTTTGCGTCAACGGGAACTTGACCCTTATACTTGTAAAGGAAGTTATTTGTCCACGAATCTCCGTGACAGAGTACACCATTCGTTTTATCTTTCGTCGCTTCTATCATTTTCTTGTACCGATCAGGTACTGCGAATTCTTTAATTTTTTCCACATATTTAGATCCTGGATATTCTTTCTCCACTGCATCGATTGCTATTCCGCATACCCTTGCCCAAAACCTTTGATACCAGTCAAAATAGGAATCATCGTAGTATGTTTCCTTAACGAAACTGGCAATTTCTTTGAATTTCTCCGGCTCTTGGTCTTTCATAGCGAACGATAACGCATGATATTGCGCCAAAACTTTGAAAGTGACTTTGCAATGACTCAAGTCAATGCCCTCTTGTCTAATGGCACTCTTATAGTTTTCCAACGAGGCATCCTTGAGTGCGATGACGTCATTAGTACCATCGTTGTAGGCCATGAATAGCTTGGTATACTTATCAAACGGGTCTGTTAGGTTCTTTTTGGCTTGGAACTTCAACAGTGCTGGTAAGCATATCTGATAGAAGTTAATCTCGTTGAGGAAGAAGTCGTGGCTACGGAAAGTGAGCCTTCGAGCGATATTTTTGGGTATAGTTTTAACCACGACTTGCACATGTTTGGCGTGACCAACTTCTGTTGCACCGTAAATTCTTATTCGTATGACTTCGCTTAGATAGGAATCACCTTTTCCCGTCTCACTGACATACTGTAATTAGGATTTAGTTAATTACTTCGACAAATCTTTCAGACCAAATCGGTTGACCTTACACAACAAAATAAAATAAAATCTTTTTAATCCTATTTCAAATCATTGCTGCTCTTGTAGACACAGCATGTCTGTCACCAGAATACTTATCATGTATTATTATTTTATGGTATCATGATGTGAGATGTGTTGCTAAATGCCACTTCTTCCTTCTTATTCTTCATCCGATGTTTCTTAAGGTTTGGTCATATTTTTTGAAATAGTTATAAAACTAAATAATGAAAACTATTCAAGGTTTTAACATTCAAGTCCTCTCTAGTTTTTGCTTTATATTATAACTAAATAGTCCTGAAATTAGTATTAATTTACTTTGCAACAATCCGCAAGCACATTGTATGATGGTATATACTTATATACATGCATGAAACCTCCCTTCCTCCCACAAGGAAAACATTCATTTATGATAAAAGTATATACCAACACACATACCGTTACCAACACTTGTTTTGCTCCAAAACAGAGCATCATCAGGGTGAGTAGACTATATGATGTTAACCGCAAAGTAAGCGCCTGCTACTGAACGCGGGTCTTTTATACTCACTGAGCAGGCGCTCACTTTGCGGTTAACACTCGTAGAGTCTACTCACCCTGATGATGTTGGTGACGGTATGTGTGTTTGTGTGTGTAATTTAAAGGGTAGGTTTCAATGTGTTAGTGTAAATGATACCAAATCATTGGGATCGTCAATTATAATGGGTGTTCCACAAGGCTCTATTCTAGGTCCGTTCCTTTTTCTGGTTTATATAAATGATTTGCCGTATTTTATTAGTAAACATGCGCACATTGTACTCTTTGCTGATGACACATCTTTAATATTTAAGACTGAAATAAATAAATCAAATTTACTAACGTAAACAGTGCTTTGTCCCACGTATCGCATTGGATTACAATAAACAACTAAGTTTTAAATGCCAAAAAAAGAAGTGTATAGAGTTTGCTCTAGCAAATGTGCAGGAGGTGGGAAAAAACCTTAAATTAAATAACAAAACATTGCTTATGGAACAATCCACAGTTTTTTTAGGTGTCACCTTAGATAGTAAGCTTCAGTGGGGCGCCCATATATCGGTTCTCGTAAGTAAGATAAGTCTTAGGAAGATAAGACTGATTACCGATGTAGAGGCAGCTAGATTTGTTTACTTTGCCCATTTCCTATAGTCTTATGTCCTACAGTATCCTAATGTGGGGTAAATCAGCGGACATTGATTCAATATTTATATTACAGGAAAGAGCAATCAGAGCTACATATATATCTACTGATTAAAGTCGCGTGAGTAATTAACAGAAAAATTTAAAGAAATAGGTGTACTCACCGTAGCCAGTCAGTATATATATAGTAATTTAGTATTTATTAAAAAAAAATTAATACGTATAAGCAGAAAAGAGATACACACAATCATGAAACAAGAAATAGGCATAATTTGGTTATATTTTCATATCGTCTTCAAAAGGTTCAGCTTTCCTTTATGGGGCTTGGAGTTCATTTTTATAATAACATTCCTAAGTTGACACGCGAGTTGCCCATTGGAACTTTTAAGCGTCGCATTAAAACACAACTTGTAGGCAAAGGATATTATAGTATAGATTAGGGATGTTTCAAATATTCACATCCGCATTCGTAATTGCGAAACTTCTGCATTAATTTAGACAACCGCATCCGCAATAATCAATGCGGAATTTCATGGGAATGCGAATGTCGCACAAGTTGGTACAAGAAAAAAATTAGGCAGGGTCCAAGATTCGCGTGCCGTCTACACGTGCTCATTGACCAATAGGAGCAAGATTTATTGTGTATCATTTGCTTACCGTAAATCAATCTTTAAGTGTTTAATATCGCTTAACGCACGAACGATTATTGAGTGTTATTGTAAATAAAGTGTGCATTGTGTTTTAAGGGAGATTTTTATAGTTTGTTTATTAGAATATTTCGAAGTGAATTACAATGTCACCGCCGATACAAATCTGTATTTGGAACTGTTTTAAACCAAATGAACATGACCACGACAAGTTTGATTGTAAAATATGCAATAAAACCTACTTTCGCAAGGGCCCTATTGCATAGTCTTTAAAAAATCATCTGAAATCGATGCACCCAGGTGAGTTTATTTTATTTGAAAGTTCAAGTAAAGAAAAACAATTGCGGAATTAGCAAACTGACATAGGTAATTTTCATCATAAAAAAATATTAAGATTTCGACTGAAAAGTAAAAATCAAGATCCGCATCCGCGGATGTGGGTGTTAAAAGATTCGCATTCGCATTCGCGGATGTGAAAAAATCTGCATCCGCAACAACCCTGGTATAGATGAATACATTAACGACAAGGATGCCTGGAAATAATAGTGTTGGAACCAGTTCCGCACAGGTTAAAACTTATGTAATTACCATGTGTTGTTTAAAAGATGTACTGAGTTTCTTTCGCTGTTTCTTTTCCTCATTGTTAAAGCACCTTTTCGAAACGGTGATAGAAGCAAAAAAAATGACGTTCATAAGTGTATTTACTGAATACCTATATGATTGAATGAATTTGAATTTAAATAACAATGAATTTCCGCAACGTAACCGCTGATATACCAACTATAACTAAATAGTTCTATTAATTTTAATTGAATAATAAATAATAATTAATTTTATAATAAACATGGTTGTATGTTTCATAATAGCGAATGAAGGATATGATGGTTTGGGTTAATAAGATATATCTGACTTTTCATGAGAAAATTAACTGCAAGATAAGTCTCATCGTGATAAGCATGATAGCATGATGGAAATCAAAGTGGAAAGGCTTATTTGGTAGGCAAGAAAAGTATGGTATGATAACCACATTAATCATGATAGAGGCGGTGTGGTAAAGGTGGTGGTTAAACTCATGTAGGATTCAAACCTAGATCCCCATTGAAGATTCTAAATCCTAACCCACTACAATTTTATTGCTTATACATATTGCGTACACAAAAAACCTACATGTTTACATTACCTCCCAGTGTGTAAATGTAAGTGTTTCTCCAAACCAGTTACTAAGGGATTTGCTAACATTGTCATTTGTCAGTAACAGCAAAATCCCAGTTAAACTGCGTAAACAAAAAACCTACATGTTTACATTACCTCCCAGTGTGTAAATGTAAGTGTTTCTCCAAACCAGTTACTAAGGGATTTGCTAACATTGTCATTTGTCAGTAACAGCGAAATCCCAGTTAAAGTGTTGTAATCCTCATATGACATGATCTGAAACAATAATCTGTATAATATTACTTGCAAATCCAAATATAATAAGATCTCACATATTATATAATACAATAAGGTACATTTCACATAGAGTTCATAAATTATATATCTATACTACTGTATAAATCTGTAGTGTCATCTGTCTGTACATGCTATTCTTTTGGCAAATTTTATGATAAATAATTGTTTTAGACTCAGTGACATAAATTTTTCCATTTCAAAATTTTTTGTCTGTCTGTCGGTATGTCCCATTATAATTCAAATGGCTTGACTGATCTTTATGAAAATTGGTATATAGTGAGAATACGTGACTGAGCAGATGATATGCTATATAAAGTATCAGTAAACCTAATGATGTTTAATCAAGGAAAAAAATAAATTGCTGTTTTATTAATTGTATTTAATAAATGTATATGTATTAATGAGAGGGCAGCTAGTAGATTATATTTAATGAAATGTATATATGGGTGGGTTTATGTTACCGTTCATATACCCATTCATTTGTCAATTAGTGTTTGAACTAAGTAGTAGTAACTCTTAACTCATAATCATAGCACATTAGTGTGCTCCCCTGTGTATTAATCAGTATGCATCTTTTAATGAATCTACAATTTTGGTATTACAACAGATACATAGAGCTGTATTTATTAACAAATTAAAATAATTCATATTTCAGTATCTGTCATAATAATGTATGCAAGGTATTTATATATGTATATATATATTTATAGTAATTATGGTATACTTTTATTACTGAAGAAGTTAAGTATTAATCAGTCTGGATATGATGAACAGGAAAATTGATGCATAAACTATGAGACTGTGATAGCTAATGATGCCAAGATAACATAAGTAGCTGTTTGATAACAAAAAACAACTAGCTAGTAATTACTAGCTCATAATTATGAGCTACAGTTGTGATGCGTGCAATTGTACCAATGAAAGTAACAATATTTACAATTCATTTGGTTGGTGCATTTGACTGGCAATTGTAATGGCATTGGTTGAAACCTGATAGTCCCAAATTTTTATTTTTAAATTTAAGTACTTGAAATCTATGGCTTGATTTGGAAGACATAAATTAGGCCTGCAGCTTATATTACTTTAAAGTTAATAGCAAATTTAATTAAGCAAATGCCTTAAGCAGCTATCTATTGTATCATAGGACTCTAATCCTATTTGATATTGATAGTATTTAAGTATTACGAGAAACAAATTAAGAAAAATGTCATATACACTTTTAAATTGTACTTACTTGTAATTCTTCTAAATTATATATAGTTGCTTAGTGATCAATGATACCCCATTTGTATAAAATATTCAATTCATAAACAGGTTTTCTTATCAACATTTGCCAGCGCTCCCAAATTGACAGATTATTAAATTGATTCACTGTTTAGGAAAATAAGTTTTCTTTATTTATAAAAAAATAAAACAAAATATTTATCCAAGCGCATAGAACCGCATATAACATACCGCGCTATTACAGTACCATATGTTTGTTTTGAACCGAAGTACCATAAGACAGATTTAAATTTGACATATTTTATTTCACTGATGTTTACAAAATATACCTATGTACTATGTATATTTACGATACTACAGTATAGAATTGAAAATACTTCTATTACTGCACACATTTATTAGTTTCGTAACCCCCGGAAATCGTTCGTATTATAATAACGTCAAAAGTTACACGTTGGCATATGACAATGACTTTTAACGTATTTAAAATAATGGAAGCAAATTTTTTTATATATACAGCCATTTTATAGATTGAAGTGTTGAATCCTAAGTTATATTAAAGTAAATAGTTTATGCATTATTGATGTTATGTTGGCAACCTTACCACGTTAATGCCGCGGAACTAACTAACCTAACTAGTAGGCGGTTCACCTGATGACAAGTGGTTAACGATGCCTAGGGACAGAGGCTGCGTTGTAGATCAAATAAGAAGGCGGTTAACTTGTTTGTTAGCCGGTTTTTCAATACCTATTGAAAGAGGATGGCGTTCTGTTAGGCGGCAATCTTTTTTTTCGGACTAACGCGGATCGTAGTTAAAACGCAACTATTGCACCGCGTGGTCGCAATTACTTTTATTTTAATTAAAATTGTAACTTGGTAATAATTACCCTTTAAGGACTTCCTCAGTATTTCCTCCCCTTAAATAAAGCTTTATCCTTTAAGGTGAATGGAAATTGTAATGAAAAATGCGGTTCACAGGTGTAAAATTAGGTCCACGAAATGATGACTCACTTTTATTAATACAATTATATATTTGGGCAGCACTTTCTCTTATCACTGTTACTACACGAATGCCCTGAACAATTTTTTTTTGCGCCCAGACAATTGGAAAAAGGCTACCTTCTGGGATAAGTGGGAGGGGGGTGGTGAATGCTCATAGCATACCAGTGCAGCTAGCTGCCCTGGTTACGTGGACCTCCCGAAAAACCTAGGGGTCTACCCACTAAACACCACCCGAGGCTGGCTTTGGCCTAAGGCCTCTAAGCCGTCATCTGATGGGACCCCCTTTAGGGAAAGGGCATGTAGAAATGACATTGGAGGTGTCGTCGGAAGGAGGTTTGTGTAGTCATAAGGAATGATACGAAGTGAGTAAGTGGACTATTCAGGCTTGTCCTGGGCCGCCAGGAGGCATTCCAGGTCATTCGTAGTCTTGTCAGGGCCCTGAAATATCATGGCCGGCGATATTTATACCGTCGAACATGCTAGTGACGTAATTAATGTGAACAATCATTTCGATAAATAATATTAAATATTGGTTATTATAATTATGCTCACAATTATCTATCAATAGCTAACATGGATACAAATTTAATAATGTTTAATGCTGACATTCACTACGCCGGAAGCTGGGAAGCGGAAGGAAATATGTAAAATATACTTAAGAATACTGAGAGGCTGGCAACCCTGTGACTGTGCTCAAGACTGCAGATTGGTTTCGAGTAGATCTGGGTCATCAATGAGCTTCTATGCACGCCTTTCCATCGAGTTCAAAGCTGATAGGTGACATTTGGCAGGACCAGCCTAAATGTGACAATGGGTTACCTTTCCGTGAAGCCTACCTGGCTAGCTACCACCCTCCTGCTTGAGTCAGCCGCCAAACGACTCGTCGTGTTTCGGGTGGGGGGCTTGAGAGTCAGTACTTTCTTTATTTCTTTCTTCTTATTTCTTGCCCGACAACGCATTAGTGATGTCTTTAGTATTACTACTGTCCATGATGACAGTGACCACTTACCATCAGGTGGCTCGTCTGTTTGTTTGTTGGCTATGGTTCACCCTGAGCTTTCTACAAGGTTAGAAGCTAATTCAGAGTGAAGTAATACAGTACAGGAGCTACAAAAGTACAGGAGCGTAGAAAACAGGTCACTGACTGGCTAGATACGTAATATATGATTTGAAACTAATGTCATCGTGGAATTTATACATTTTATTGTGTAGTGGCTACTCACGATTATTTGTCGCCAATACTTGTCTTTTTAATTCTTTATTTGTCGCCAATACTTCGACCCAGTTGCGTGGATCGTGGTCACGGTGAAACTGCGGCGGCGGAAGAGACCGTCCCCAAGCTAGCGGTAGACCAATCTACCTACCGTACGTCTAGTTCGTTTTTCTTGTTTAGTTACCGTATCACGACACACGACACTTACTGTATCTTCACGCACCAAACTTTGCACTTTATGTGTTTTACATAAACTAACTACTGGATTCCACTGGATTTGTGCTAACTTAAAACTTAATTAGTATCTAAACATCTTATGGTTAATCGTCCGCACTATCTTGTAACACGATTCTAAAAATGCGCGTGTATTTGATGAGTTACATTGTATTACAAGACTGATTGACGTTCTGCTCTTCGGACGATCTGTGGATGAAGTTTGTCTTGCAGGCTCGACCAAGCTGACGTCCAAGTGACGTTAACATGAAATAATTTACACACACGTATCAACATATCGCCAAAATAAAGTGCTAATTTTGGTTTTTAGCCTAAAAATATTTATTGCACATTTATTTAGAGGGTCGACGGACACTGAAAGCAATCTTTGACGTAAGTACATTGTTTTCAACTTGTAGTTCACAACGTCTATGTATGTGTACAGACTTAATCCAAATAGGGAGCAAGATGAGCATGTTCGATGAAGCGCGAATTGCGGTAGCCGATTTACTGAGTTCCATCAAAATTCGAAAACCAGGTAGGTACCGTATGTAAGGATTTTGCTACTCAATTTCTTATTACATAATATTCACTAATTTCGTGTCTCCATGTTATAAGTATATTTATGCATCGACTAGTATTTTATTACGTACTATATCTCGATAGTTTTCAGGCAGGCAACCACGAAGAAATATGAATATTTCCAAAAGAAATTATTAAAGTGCACTGACAAGACGCACATTATGTATTTATATGTACATAGTAGTTTTTAGTGGTTATATACCACTAAAGACCACAGAATATGTAGAATTTTTTGGCGAACAGAAGCTTTTATGGAATAATCACTGGCAAGTAATAAATACTATTAATTACAAATAAAAATAAGAATGCTTCAAATTAAAGTTTTATGTACATTTTTTTGAGCTATCTATATTAAAATCTTGTGTCTCACTTAAAATGGGTTTGCATCGAATTCACATGATGATTTTTATAACATTTTAATGCTTCGAAAAGACCACAATGAGTTGAAGTCATAGATGTTTTCGCCTGATATTTACCATAAAGATAACTTTTATTGATACCTCGCAAATTAAAATCAACTTATCAACTCGTGGCTTAGATGATCTGTTGCTTATCGAGTTTCCTTAACACACAATATTCGGTTGATTCGTGCCGTATCACAAATCTCGTTTGTCCCGGCCGATATCGTGAATAATCCTTGTAGCGTAAGCTCAGAATTGAATCAGATATCGTAATAATTACTTCGTGAACTTAGCGAAACAAAAATATTTATTATCCGATGGCGGAAAATACAAAGGTGTTGTTTGCCTTTATTTCAAAGTGAGCTTTTAAACCTATGAACCCAAGTTTTAATTTTTTTTTATTGTTCCAAATTCTGAATTTACGTGAAGTTATTATATTCTAATTGAGTATAAGTAATGATTTTAGTAATGACTAGCAAACTGCTCTCGCTTCGCTTCGCTTGGGAAGAACTACCTCACGTTTAAAGCTAGCATCTGCATTTTGCTGGGTTTTTTTCGTTCTGTGAATTAGAAATACATATATTAATTCATATTTTTTTTATTTATGGACGGATTGCAATGAAACAAACTTTAAATAACGCTTACTGCAATACATTAGTGAAAACCAGAACAAAACAGGTTAAGCCGTTTCTGTGATTAGCGGGAAGAAACGCACAGACAAACAGACAAAACTTCTAACAACTATTGTTTTTGGTTTTATTGCGTTAATAAAAGCCCCTAATAATATTTTTTCTCGTATATCGTTCATGTACAGAAAGCGATCAGTTAGAATTTTAATATATGGATAGATAGAAGATGTGTTAGAAGTCAGATAGTTGTCATTGCACTGTAAACGTTATCTAATAGTCCCAGGGACACTATGTTTTATATAACAAGTAATAACAAGCATATGAGTAGATTGTCTAGCTGCTGGTATGCTGGCTGTACTGTTCGGTATTAAGTACCAATAAAACACAGAGTACTTCTACACGTTGTTACTCGCTCGTCGGTCGGGCAGAGAGTGCGCAATGAGCTGTAGCTTCCATCGAGCTTATGCACAGAGGCTTCGAGAATTCGGTTATGAATGGAAGTATAGAAATGAGGTGAAATTCGTTAGGCGATGTGGTAAAATTTTATATTTTCACAAGAGGCTGGATTAAAGGTAATTTTTTCTTAAGTATATTCACCAGAAAGAAGTGGAAATGAATAAGATAAGAATAAGATTGATTGCATATGTTTTCTTTGTGTATACTAAGTAAAAGTGGTAAAACTCATTCTTCAGTGAATGATAATTAGTTTTCATATTACCTGCATCATCCTGTCGGTTGACTGTTTACAAAATACATAAATATAATATCAGTCATTGCACATCATAGAACATAACAAGACCATTAATAAAAACACCTACATTTTGCAGACACGTTCACTAAAATATTATTACATAAAATAAATAACAGAATTGTAATGTATTGAATGACTTTCGTATATGTCAAACTTCAAAATAAAAACAGAGTAGCTGACGTTTGTCATTCAATGTCAAATAAATTGATCTCTGACACATTGATCAATTAGTTAAGTTCAATCCATTTGGGACTATAGCAGAGAAGGCAAAGGTAATATTTGTGTGAAAGTGTCCGTTGCGCCCTTCCAAAACATGATAAGCGTTGCTTAATCAATATTTTACTAGAAAATTCTACATTCAGATGCCCGTCATAGACAAGCAGGTTCGTTACTTTGCTTAGGCCATTTATACTACTATTGTTCGAAATTCCATCATAAATAGCATTATTTATCCAATGATAATTATCAATCAAAATAATTAGAACTATAAACCAATAGCTAGCAACCAAGAAAAAGAAAATCGGATGATAAACAAAATAGAAAATAGGGTACAAAGTTTTTTATTCACATATTTGTATGTATATGGATATAGATTAACATTATCTATCCATTTATTAAGTGGCTACAGGATGTTAGTAAATTTCATTTTCCTTTAATCTTGTATAATTAATTCAACTTTGAAGACTATAGAATAGCGGTGACATGCAAAAAGTTGCACTAGAGTTGTATGAGTATAATTATACGTACTTCATACAATACTTTCATGATATGTGGAAATAGAGCGCACACGAAATGTATACCAGAAAATTCACCACCCAATTATAATCCGTTTCACTTGATCGATAGAATTAGTTGAGCGCGGTTTACAAATAAATTTTCCACGTCTGGTTTTAACTGAAAATTTGGAAACGATTGTATTTTACTTGCGTTAAGGTTGATTATAGCTTGCTGGTTCACTTTGAATAATCTTTACGCGCGTCTCAACTCACAAATTCGCTCGTGTTCCATTTTCACCTGTGACTAGGGTTACCAGATAAAAAGTTTAGGCAAACATCCTGATTTTTGTAAAAAAGTCCTGACTTTTGTTGTTAGCTCGCGCAACTCTGTGTCATCTAAAGTTGTTTTTTTCAAATGTTCATTATGCAAATATTCTGATATTTTCGAAGTCCGGCCATAATCCTGATGAAATGCCTAGAAATTTTGACCAGTCAGGATAATTTCTTGTATATGGTAACCCTACCTACGACGACATTCGTTGGTACGATTCCATTTATAATTCATTCATCACTCTCGACTATACGAGCTTAAACCCCATCGGAGGATACGTCTATAATGCTCCTAAATTGTAAATGACCATTTCGACTTTGACTGAACTTCGAATTTGGGCTGTTTAAATTATTAACGTAAAATTGGCTGCGTGCCCCGAGCCGTGTGTGGTGGTGTGAATAATTTAGGCGGGAAAATGTAAGCGTTTAATTTGATGACGTCGTGATTTTGTCTGTAACCTTTATTTCTTTAACGGTTTTTTTATAAACGAACAACGTTAAGTAGCTCTTGGGCGGTAGTTGAAACAAAAAAATATCGACTCGCAAAGCCACGCTCGCGTGTAGGTTGAAATACGCGTTCTACTTAGACTTTTTACTTTTATTTCATTAATTCAGTATTAGAAGAAAAATACTAGTTAAAAAGCTTTAGAGAAATAAAATGAAAGGCTTTGCCTATATTTTTTCATTGCAAACTTGACACGGTTGGCTTTGGTTAAACCCGTTAGCGGGCCACTGCGGCTCTCTTCTCTTTAATAAAGAGGTCTGGACTCCATCACGTTGCTCCATTGCGGATTGCTTAGGGGGTAAATGGTTAACTTAAGAGTCGGAAGTTATGCCGAAGACTCCCGATACGTGTTAATCTCAATGCATCCTTTAACAACCAGAGCCGAGAGTTTAACCCGTCATCCTAAGCGCGGAAGGACTTTTGGAGTTTGACCATTAGCGGTTACTATCAAACCACTGACCATACTCCAAGTTGCTTCACTCAGTTTATAACTTTCGATCAACACAACCCAGGGGATGTGATCGCTTCGATATAATTTACAGTTGAATAGTTACCTGGGTCCACGCGCAGGTCGAGAGCAAGGCCGGCCATGCATCTATGTATGTAACAGTAGCTATGTGCGCGGTTGCTGCCCAAGGACTTATGAGGGAGTCATATTTATATATGAGAATAAGTCAAATAATTACGTTTTTATTGAACATAAAGCAACTAAGAAACCTTTGATTAAAGTTAGTAATTTATTTAATTTTTGTAAATTGACTATTTTTAACTTTGTCAATAATTTGGGGGCCGGACGTCGTTACCCCTACGACGCGCCCTCTCGGACTGCGCTTAAGTAAGTATCTATGTTTATATTATTACTATGTTGTGTAGTACATTGTTAAGAGGGAATAGTTGTATTCTTGACGACACTGGATCTCAGTTGGAAGTGTCCAAGTTCGCCGAAAGAAAAGTCGCGGTTTCTATTCTCGGTCGAGACAGACATTTAATAAACTAAAAATCTCATTAGGTATATAATATACGGTATATATCCATATACTACTATATAAATTTGTTGAGCTTATCTATATGTCTCAAGATAACTCAAGAACGCTTTGACCGATCTTAAAGAAAATTGGTATGTAGTCAGAACACGTGATTGCGCAATGTTAGGCTAAATAAAACTTTATCAAGGATCAAGGCAAAAAAATTAAAATTTTTAATTATCATGTAGTTGGACGGGACCACTAGTTTTCATATAAATATGTTCAAAGTTATGTTTTTAAAATCGAATAAAAATATGAGCTTTAGTTTTTTAAATCTAGGCCCTGATGATAGAACTGTGAATAGTGTTGATGAAATTGAGTGGGTCTTGATTTTTTGCGTTACATAATCTGTACCGTCCATGCCATCGCTTGCCCATACCGCGCGCAAAACAGGCAAGAAATAAGAAGGTAAGAGCCGTTTATTTAGGTTATATTTGTATATTAATCTCAAGACATTGTCCGATATTTTGAACTTATGGGTAGCTCACAATCCATAGGAACTGTTAATCCACGGGCGCTATTACAAAATAATTGGTTTAAATGATCAGTTCTGATACGAAAATCCATTAAATGAAGCTAGAAGTTCGATAAGTAAAGCTTAATTGTGAAACGTTGATTAGACACGAGTACATCGAGAATGAATACTGTGGTTGGGGACGTTAAACCAAATTTACCGGCTTAAGCCGGATAAAACCAAATTTCAAACCGAGCCCGAAAGTGCAATTAAATGTCATACTTAGCACAAATAGTATTAAAGCATTTAGTTTATTTATTTTATCTGTAATAATAACGCGTTTATTAATTCACTCGGTGACGTTTGAAGTTTTTGTAGGAGCGTGACGTACGAGATATATAAATATATTGTCAATTTTTTTTGTATGTGAATAGGTTACTTGATGATGACTGGTTACCGCCATAAATAGAAATTCGTTACGCCCAATGCCATCCAGGGCTTATCGACAAAGAAGGAAGCTGGAAACCTGCTTCTCAACCGGCTGCTCTAAGACAATTAAACCGATATTTGTTATAAAACCCGTGGTTGATTCTAGGAGGGTGGTAGCTAACAGGTCAGTCAAGCACTCTACAGCCGAACACGACTACCGCTCAAATCAAACTGTGAGGATTTGATGCGTGATTTATTAACATTATATTATATATGGACTGTAATGTTTCTTATTAAAGTTTTTAAGTGTATGTTATTAACATCATTTTTGTTTTTTAAGCTTACGTGCGACAAATATGCAAAAATAAAATCATAATATTAATACTCGCGTGCATGTCTGTTTCATCTATCACATACGACTTTCTTCGAGTCGACTTTGGGACTGAAACATTTAATTTTTGTATAGATAGAGTTTGGTGAGCCAAAAAAGTAGAAAATATAGGAGCCACCTGGTAGTAAGTGGTCATCATTGCCTATGGACATAGGCATTATCGGAGGCACTCTGTGACATTGCAACATCGACCCTATATACCCTATATTCTTTTTATACTTTTTTCCAATTTGTATGAACGCGAGAGAACTGATCGTGAAAAACGGATTTTGGAGGAGTGCCACGAGTCCAGTCGATGTGGTTGGAGCTTCATTTTTCCGCGAGTTGCGTGATGATGGAAAGGAAATGTGGGTGCCAGGCTGAACAGAACCTGGGAGCACTCCCCTTTATAATACCGACAGAACACACCAAGGGAACCTTTGTCCATCCTTAGGGTTTCAGAGTTCCAATTTGTCGGTGATTCGTAGGTCTTTGACGTTTCGGTTAGGTGTTTTTAACGACGTCAAATGCATAGTGCTATTGTACAAAAAGACGTCACAGACAGCCGTAATAAGTACGACTAAGATAAATGTTGTTTTATTGAATTATATTCACCCTAGACCGTGATTTCGTGTTGTAACTGCGGAACGATGCAACTTTGGCAAAAGGGTAAGAAAATCTAGCTATTTGCATAGAGATGAGACCTGACTCGACTGCGTGGAAGATTTTAAGTGGGTATGAAAATTTTAATGTTATATTTACAGCGGGGAGATTTTTTAAGATATATTTTTTAAAGCTAGTTATTTTAGTCACGCGAGAAGCTACGAGCCAGTCAGTATATTTATAGTAATTTAGTATTTATGAAAAAAAAAATTAAATATGTACAAACAGAAAAGTGATACACACAATCACGAAACAAGAAATAGGCATAATTCGGTTATGTCTACATATCGCCTTCAAAAGGTTCAGAGTTCTTTTATGGGGCTTGGAGTTCGTTTTTACCATAAAGTTTTACAGTTGATACGTGAATCACCCATTGAAACTTTTAAGCGACACATTGAAGCGCAGCTTATAGGTAAAGTATATTATGGTATAGATGAATATATTAATGTCAAGGACGCCTGGAAGTAACAGTACCACCAGCGTTTCCACGTAGATAAAAAGTTATTTTGTAATTATCATATGTTGTTATAAAAGGTGAGCTGAGGAGTTTTTTTCGCCGTTTCTTTTCCTTAATGTTAAAGCACCTTTTGGAAACGGTAGTAGAAGCAAAAAATGACGTGCATAAGTGTATTTATAGAATATCTACATGATTAAGTGATTTTGAATTTTGAATGACTGAAAATAATCTTCTCGTTTTTGTGCCCCAAGGCGTAATCGACCGAGTTGGTACAGCATGGATTTGTGGAGATGTTAAAGGCCATTTTATCCAAGAGTCGTAAGTTCTTATGTTACCTTAAGGCTTCCGAGATGGTTTAACGATTGCCATCTGACGATAACAACCCGTACCGGCTGGCTTGACGTGCTTTCCCGTACAAGTGTACGTCCCGTACAAGTACATTTGAAATATAATGGATGCGCTGAAGACATTTTACCACTAGATGCCTAATTCCGTTGACCAGTTAATAAAGACTATGAGAGATCCAAGTGGATGTATTTATAATTTGAAACGATTTGTGCACAATCGCTTGATTTTAAAACCGATTCTGTGTTGAAAGTTTAAATTTTTAAATAGCTTAACGTAAAAAATTCTACCGGTAGTTGGATTTCGTGAACGACGCCGGTCGGAATATAAAATGTTCCAGTATCATCACTTATGCTTTCATCGCCAATTAAACCTTGCAGTTCGTGCCAACTGGATAGTCGGAACAATTATCACAATCCAATTTGAGTCTCCCGTGTCTTTTTGGTATAATTTCAAAACTTTCTGTGTTAACATGCAGTTATTGTATATGGTAATGTAATGGAATTCGACTCAAATTCAAATGTAAGACAAATTGTTCATACAAATTAAGAAGTTTGTATTGACTTTTACGTTCCAATGGTCGTTCTAAGTATCAGAAGCATAAAAATGTCGTGTATTTACACAATACCTTAACGATAAAGTGTATTAAAAATTGTATGAATTAAAATCTTTGGAACATCCACTGGAAAACTCGGAAACTGGTGGTATTTATATGTGTATCAAAATCTCAATAAAAATGTGACTTTCAGTTTGACGGTTTAATTCATAGAAAAATTAGGTTTGAAAAGGGATTCTCGGTTAAATGACAGACAACGCACTGTCTAAACCACTGGAGACAGACACGTAATATTTATATATAGACATATTTAATATTTTTCCCAAAGTATGCATCTCAATTTCTTCATTAGTAAATTGCACACGTGCGAAGTATACGTGAGTCGCTAATACCGTTACACTAATTACCGATATCTTTGAAATCTAATGTGAGTTTATAATTCTATGGCTTACAAATAAAGACTAAACATTTGGAAATATCTTTTAAATGTAGCATTTTTTCCATTGTAAGTACATTACACACATAAAACAAGTATTAATTCATTATTTATTTGAAAAAAGAAAGACAAACATATTTATATGTTAAAATTTGCAGTAAAAACAGAAAAAATAATAGAAAAAAATACTGTGACAATCATGCACATGAAAAGTGAATTTAAAACATATACAAATAAGAATCGAGTAATATACATAACAGTCACTTTAAGATACATAGAAACGGTGCGCACTGAGGCATTGGCGTAGAGAAACATATTTCATTGCGACCCGTGCTCCCGAATAGGTCATACGAGCGGTGCGCAATATTTACCGTAGAACCGGTTGTGCACAGCTGCTTTCTGCTAGTGTGGTGAGGAGATGAGATTATTAACTCGTTACATAACTGATCATGGTATGAAACATCGATAGGACGTATGAGTTAAGCGTTGTTTAGTCACGGTTTTTTCTAATAATATGAAGTCCCAGTGAGAGTATGTCTGCTGCCTAGTGTTTCCTCTTATTATTGTATAGTAATAGCTAGTAGGCAAGCGGATGAGATATCGGATGTTCGAAGGTCAGCAACGAATCTAACCATGGGAGCATTACCATTGATGGCCATGAAGAATACGAGGAATTCGCTTGTTAAGTAGTTTTCCAACAATACAATAATAATCTCCATGATTTTAAATATTTTTTTATTAATTATTAAGTACTTTGTGTCTAAAGGGATAATCCTTAATCCCTTTTGGCCGTTTATTAGTTTAAATTAAAGAATATTTTGTAATAGTATTAATCAAAGAAAGAAATTTTTCGCTCTTCAAATTGTATTTAAAATGTAGAATATTTCTTAACAACATGTTGTTGAAATTGGAGTAGTGATAGCTAACAGACAAGGATATCACCGGAATTATATCAAAAGGTAACCGGTGCCTTTACCTCGTTTCCTATTCCTATTGTAGTCAATAAGGATGCACTTGAACTAGTAAATTTCAATCTTTCCATGACCTAACAATAGACTGGTTTTACAAAAAAATCCTCATATTGAATATTTGTCAATAATAGTTAGTTCTATAGCGTAATTGTTAAAAAGTTAAACATTGGACTGACGTAGAAATGATTTCACTACACTAGTTGGCAACCACAGTCGTTGATCGCAGGCGTTACGCTCGTAAGGAAACCTCTTCGGTTTCATATTCGAAAACCGAATGATCAACGGGTTTTTTTTTTGCGCCAAGACAAAAGGAAAAGGGCTACCTTCCGGAGATGCGCGGGACGCCTTTTTCTGACGCGACCCCCTCTCAGGGAAGAGGGGCGCAAAGGCATTTCTTTCTATTTATACCGCTTTTTGGTTTTCGAAAATGTTCGACAAAGAAAGATATTTATTGTTATTTTAGACCGGCAAATGCTTGGATATATTATTATTGTTTTCTGACGAATTTCCGCGAATCTTCGATACAGTTAGATTATTTTATTTTAACTACTTTTATGGTTTGATGTCGTTTATTCTAGTAGGGTTGTGTAGCCGATACTGGATCAGGATGATGATTGTGTAGTTATGTTATAGAAAACAGCAATTCGCTGTGTATACAGCCTCAGGCTATTAATATTATAAAGAGGAAACCTTTGTATTTTTGTATGTTTGTAAAGAATAAACTCAAAAACTACTGAACCAATTTAAATAATTCTTTCACCATTAGAATGTTACATTATCCCTGAGTAACATTGGCTATATTTATTACTAGAAAAATAAGAGATCCTTGTGAAAAATTCAGTAACGTGAACCAAGGTGTAAAAAAATTTGCTTAAAAATTTATTTCATCGCATACGCTGCGGAAACTATTGATGATAGAAAAAAAAATGTTCTACAACATTAGAGAACATATCAATATCTACAAATAACTTCGCGATACTGTATGTCCAACTATTGTAGTTATGTCACTATAAGAACTTTTTACATTTTAAAAGCTGACCAAACTCAGACCACGATAACCATAAGTACCTTCGTATTAATCTTTATCCAAATAAATCATTTCATATTTAAAACTGTTTCAATACTTACCTATATACATAACTTTTTGAACTACTTAAATCGGACATTCCGTTCAAAGATTTTACGAATTTAGGAAAATAAATACCGCCGCCGCCCCCGTGCAATGACCAGTATGGCTCCACCCAAAGCAGCCGTAGCGTAGGCCGGCGAATAAGGCGACGAGGGAGCGGGCGCATCTATGAAATGGGTAGTCGCGCGGTCGGCTCCTTACGCAGCGGACATATGCAACATTGAATATGTCCTTTATAAAGATAAAATTAGAAATATATCACAAAATGTTTAAAAATAAAAGTACACCCGTGCGAAGCTGGGGCGGGCCGCTAGTACTTTAATATTTTTGTTACTTTAGTTACTCGGTTTGGACTCAGTAAAATTAAGTAGGTGTCAATATATATGTAGATAAATATATGTAGATAATTTTTGTTGTATACATTTAAAAATGATGAAAAAACAAATGTGTTACTAAATATATACCTAGATGAGTGATTAGGTCAATAAGGTTACCAGTGTGAGAAGCATGAATTTTTTAGATTCAATTCGTATAGGCCAATCTTTCATCTTGTACCGTATATATGGCCATGCAAAGGCCAAAGAATACGAAATTGTAAGCGCCTGAACTGAACTGAATTGATGTGTTTGAAGGTATAATTGGAATGCATGATAGCAGCACATTCACTAATTTGAATTTTCCATAATAGATACAGTTAATCATCAATCGTGTACCAGTTTGGGTGGATTTAAATTGCCAAGCGAAATTATTGATGAGCCAATTTTCAAGCACTGATTATGATATGGTGAAACAAACAAAGCGAGTGATTTTAAGAATTCAGTAGGGTCAATTCTATCAGTTCAGCTTTGTTTTCACATAAGTCACACTGTCGATATGATATTTGTTAACCGTAAAATCTTTATTGCCTTTGGAAATTAATTTGATCAACATCCATATATTTAACTACCAAAATCGTTCGTGCAATGAATTATGCAACATTAATTAGGGACTATATTTTCCATAAATTCATTTTTCGAAACAAAAATATTGCAGTGATTGCCCGGCAATTTAATTAATTCCTTATCTTCATGCCAATGAATTTTACTGTCACCAATATCAAGCAATCGTTTGGTAAATTTGATTGCTGATGCATCGTTTTGGAATTGTACACGTATATTTTTGGTCAATAGTAATGTCTGTATATTTAATCACGTACTGGATAATTTCAAAAATGTCTTAATCTAATCCGTGCAAACTGGAATGACTGGTAATACTTAGATAAAAGTAAAAAGTTAAGTTACCTAGTCACTGTACCGCCGAGAGAAAATTGAAAGATGCTGGCGCGGGCGAAGAACCCCTGATCCTCTTGTCGCAAGGTTTGAAAGTATTCATCCGCTCTCTTACCCCAGCACGAAGTTCACGCAACGATATTATTCACCGAATTGTAGAACAGTTCACATGTCACAAGTATTTTCTGGGTTCAGGTCCCTCTGCTGTCCTGCGGGCGGCCTGCCGTATTCAGGTCAGCCGTTTCACCAGGTCTCCCAGACCACTGTGCCAATAAATTTCACCCCAGTAACCAACTGTGACAATAGTAACAATAACAATAAAAAATATATTGTTAATATAATCCTTGTACGAAGCCCTATCTCCAAGCAAGTGAGCCGGATTCTGTCACCTTTTACGATACCCTGGTCCAGCGGAACGGGATTGAGATTAGTATTACATACCAGTACAACGAGGCAAAAAAACGGAATAATAGAATTCCAACGAGTTTGCAGAACTTTCACATTGTAAATTCAAAGCTTCGGTCAAGACATTTATATGACGAATTATAATTATTACAAGATAACAATACTAGGAACTAAGTAGGAAGCATTATACATCTGTGTGTAATATTATCCTTCGGACGTTTTTGGTGCTTCTTTTTCAAGACTACTCATGGTTGGAACATATTAAAGTGATGGCGTAATGTGTGTTTCAAAAAGTGCTTGTAAAATACATACGTCGAATGGTTTTATTTCAATCTCGAATTAGTAATAGAATACTTTTTATATTCAGAACTTAGGCATTCAGAACAGAACCATTCAAGAGCACTTCCAATAATCCGAATGGAGATTTTATAAAAATTGTCGCGCTCTAACGAAGGAGATCCGATAATTACTTGTTAAAATCATCTTGTAAAAGCTTGGTACGAAAGAATAATCACAAGAGAATCGAACTAATCTATTGGAAATGTCCTCTGTGCAGGTTAACCACTAGAATAGTGATGTGAGCATGTCGATATTTCACTTTTAATATTTTTAAAAATGTTAAGTTAAGTAATGTCGGGTGCCATTGGAGGCATACGACTTTCCAACAATTGTAAACGGTCAAACTGCCACTCTCCATTTAGAAAGAAACGTGAAATGTTTTAATTAAAATGAATACTCCGCTTTGTTCTTAGCCGATAAAGCGTCGATTGAGCCTTTATCTTGATGTTAATTATCCATGGTAATCACATAACACCATATTGCCCATCTGCTCGTTCATCAGCTATTGATATTAAAAGGTCTATTTTATTTGTTTTTAATCAGTTCTGTACTCGTTTCATCGTCTAGATGTATTAATCAATTTTACTACGAAACATAAATAAAAGTAACAAATAACCTTAGCGTGTTATTTCTAATTGTCTTGAATGGAATGTAGTATCGGAATAAACTGACATGATATCATGACTTTTAATAAATGATATAATAGCATTTCGATTTACTTGTATAATACCGTGAAATTGTATATTAAGTATTAAGCTCTTGGATTTTTTTAGTACCGAAAGAAAATTATCCTGGAAACTAGCTGGGTGATGATATGTCCGATGTTGGAACAGTAAGTATCCACGGCTGGAGTGTCTATGTACACATAAATTATATTACACTATAGCATCATCCACCACTACCGTCCATTCAACCGCAGCTCAACCAATAAGCGACCGCCGGATAACCCCTGGACACCTCACTCGCTCGACGACTACGCACAATTGAATTTCGCCGTGACATACGCTACGCAACTAAGTGTCAAAATTAGTCAAAATAATCAGGCAAAAATTCTCAAGAAATAAAATCGTTTTTTCTACATACATTTCGGTCGTTGAAGTCAAAGTCCTCTTTGGCCGGAACATCCAAAGAGCAGCCGTGGTCCGATTGTTGTAAATCGGAACTTTTATATATATATATGCAACCATTGTAGAAAACTTCGATTATATTTAGGTTATGTAGATTTTATTTAGTTTTAATATGTACATGTATTCGAATATTGCACGTTTATGTCAAAAACTGTATCGATGTCGATAATTCAAATTAAATTTAGCACACGCTGCCCTAAATCAAAGAGAATAGGTTCGGCGACAAAGCCGAAGTACCCAGTTCGATTCATTTTATTCTACCTAGTTTAGTTTTAAGAGAACTTTTCAAACCAATCTACGTAAAATGTTTGATGGACCTTTCAGGTACTTCATTTCTCAGTTTTTTATACCACTCGAGGTAGTTGAAAAATTACATTTAAAACGCAGAAATTTTAAATTTCACTAAATAACCATTATTTCGTATTTTTCAATTTTGTTTTATTTGGAGATCGGCTAAACATAGTTTTAAGAAAAACTTTGAACTTGAAGCGAATAGTTATACCAAAGACTATGGTAACACTTGATCATTGCAATGTTGCCTGTTATAAGATTAGGCTTACCTAGCTCCTTTAGTAACTGATTATATTATTAGATGTAAAAAAGTTTGATCTTTAACGAAATAACATTATCAAGCAACACGTGAAAGCACAGTTTCTAACTAAAGAATATTATGGATATTATAATATATATAATATAGATGAACACATAAATAACAAGAACTTCTGAACAAACAGAGCCGCAACTCGGTCCGCGCAGTTGAATTACTTACTCATACTCGTATGTTGGTTTAAAAGATATCTGAGGAGTTTTTTCATCTAACGTCTCCTTAATATTAACGTATATCCAACTAACACCAACACTTTCTTTTTACGCAGCACAATATAATAGACAGCCATATCACCTAAGCAGTGAACAGTTTCTCACTAGTTAATTAAACTGTAACGGTTTCTTGACTTGCTCCCGAAGACATGACTCAGTTATCGTACACGGAGCCGCCGCGTGTCCGTGTTCAATCTTTATGACGAGTTGCATTACATTTTACTGCGACGATTCCAAGCCTTGGAATGAGGGTGACCGCTGAGAGTGACGTAAAATTATGCAAATTACTATATTACTTGCGAAGTTGCCTTGCAGTCGCGACGCCGAGATGGAATCTTCTCCAAATTGGGACAGCGCTACGACTTTTCATGTTTATTTCGTTATGATTTTGAAGAACATTCTGAGTCAACTTTTATAATGTTTTAAGATAGTTACCGTTTATCCATTGTTGCATTTTCTTTTAAGTTTTCACGTTATGAATAGTAGTAGAAGCAAAAAATTACGTGCATAAAAATGTTTTTTATTATTATTATTATTATTATTATGTATTAGTATTATTTATTATAATTAATATACAATACACTTCAATGTTGAAATGATTTTGAATTTGAATTTGCTATACAATGATTGGTCTGGGTTAGAATCCAGGATGCACTTCTAATTTTTCATAGATTATGTGCAGCTTACAAAATAATTATCTCGTGAAGGAAAACAGCATCAGAAACCTGCATACTTAGAAGTTTTTTTTATGTTAATAACCGACAAACGAGCAGACAAGCAACCTGATGGTAAGTGGTCACCGTCGCTCGTGGACCACCAAAGGTATTACTGATGCGTTGTTGGCCAGGAAATGAAATGAAAGTAAGAAAGAAAGTACTGGCTCTCAAGCCCCCAGCCGGAATACGACGAGTCGTTTGGCTGCTGATTCAAGCAGGAGGGTAGTAGCTAGCCAGGCAGGCTTCACGGAAAGATAATAATATTAATGACTTAATAATAATACTGTTAGTATAATCCTTATTTCTCCCCACATTTTGAGGGTAGTTGTGAGTCCAACAGTGCGAAAGTTAAAGTTGGTAATGATGAAGATAAAAATGTGTATTATATTTTATATTGATATAACGACGTCATGAATCTTAAAGCGCAATTTTCACCTTCCCATCTTACGTTAATATCCCATGGTTTTTTTAATAAAACTGAACAATCTAAATTTTTGATTCCATCCAGCCTCTGTGTAATCCGTCTCCTTGATTGAAATTGATAGGTCGAAATCGGGTTTATGGAAAAGAAGGAGATGTCAGGATGACAAGCTCATCGGTCATTATTGTTTGTTCAAGAGCAATTCCCCGTTACCACAGTTTCGCCCAGTACCAAGGTTCATGTAACGGATCGAAATATAACTGTACAGTACCATAGCTTTGCGTACCCTTTATATCTGAAACCTCGACTGCACTAAACTAACCCTTGAACAAAGTTTAATTTGATCTTTTCAATAGTATTAATTAACTTGAAGAGATTATTGTGTCTTTGGGTTAATTGGGATTGAAGATGTTGTTATATCTTATTCTATCCATCGCCCTAACTACAGTAATTGGATTAAAGTCATTATTATCGAAATCGTACCTTGGATTTGCGAAGCGCTCATAGCTTCGTCACGTGGATGAATGTATTATTCGAAATGTATAAATTCCTCCGAATTATTCCGAATAGGAAAAAGAAGTATGTTTTTGTTTACTAATCAGGTATTATTATGAAAATTCTGTAACGTCTACCGAAGAAAATTCTTAACACTGATTGACTAACATAACGCAAAGTCTAAATCGGTTTATTTTACCACTTACAACTTTGATTTTGTGTTCCCCCCGACTTCCCTAATCCCATTTTATTCATTGTTATCTACTCGTTATCTTAAATTTAACGTATTATTTAATGTTATTTAGTACACGCTCCTACCAGATAATATTCCTGTACTTACAACTTCTCACCTCAAGGTTTTCTCGAAGAAATCTCTTTTTAATGGTAACACCGCCTACGATATGTGATGTGATGATATGATACGATATGTGATCAAACTTTACCTAAGTCGTATCTGTGCTATGGTGTGCAATAAACAGTATTATTATTAATATTATCTAGCGGCATACAATTTTGCGCAGCAGATCCATATATAATATAAATCAAAACTAGAAAGGATTAAAAAAACATTTCTAAGGAGGTCAAAACGTATTTTAAAGCTTTTAACCAATACATACATTACTATTTATAGATTTATCTATAACAGAACTACACCAATATACCATATTTTGCCCAGTCAATGTCTAAATAGTCCACAATTTGTTGTTTTATTTTTTTATTTCGTAATGTTGAATTCTGGATGATGTTTTTTAACCTACACCAAATATTTCAGGAAATTCTCTCTTATGGTTGGTATATGCCATAGCTTTCTTAATATCCAGCAGTTTTATTTCCTGACCGTAGGCAGCCACCTTGTACATTATGTCGCCAGTGAAGAGGATCTCCACGTAAAAGTCGATCTGCAGGTATTGAACGCCGTAACAAATCATTGAAGGGCTGGTGCACCAACGACGTAGGTTAATTACGGGTTGTTTCGGTTTAGGATCCCACTTTTCGTGAATGTTGTCAACCTTGAATACTATACAGGAATACTCCATTTTCGACAATAATGTGAACTGGAACAGGAATTATATTGCCATTAATTATGGTATCAACAAAAGCGTCACCGACCCGTTGTCAATGGAAAATACAGCAATATTACCCGCAATGCTACCAGCTCTCTGACACAACGATCGAAACACGATCGGCTTTGGAGGTGGGTGGTAGCTAGCCAGTCGAGCAAAATGCCCTACCAGCATGCAAGTACCGTTGGGATTAAACTGTGTGGTATACAGTCCAGCAAACTCCAAAGCTCCAACAAAGGGCGTCCGTCATAGTTTCGTCCGCTGGTCCGCAGGTTGCATCGCGAGCAGGGGAGGCTGGCATGGACTTAAAGACGGAATACCCCTTACATGTCGTTATATTTATTGGGGTCTAATAATAATCTTCACTTATTAAATTAAAATGGTGTATGCAGGATTCGAGTATCTTTATTATATGCGGCTTAAGTATCTGTTTGTCGCCGATAGCTTATTGTGTAACTGTACTAGCCAATGGGGTGAAGTTGCCACGGCATTCAAATAGTCCATATTTGATACCATACATGCAGTTATCATTGTTTTAATTACATTGTCATGGTATTTAAGAACATTTCTATATTTTTAATTCATACAATTGTTGCTTATTATGCATTTAACTATATTTACGTATGAATTACCTAGAAACTTGCAAACGTTGAGAAATAAATGGAGACGAAACCAACTAACGTGTTGTGCGTAGTATATTAGTATAGTAGTATCTCATCAGGTAGATTCACACAAACATTCAGAAATCATTTTAATTACAATTTATAATATCTAGAACAGCGGTCATTTCGTATGACCGCCTGGCTTTCTAGTAGTTTTATAAGCTTATTAGTGCAATAGGCGACTAATATTTGAAAGCTATACTTACGTTGTATTTCACGCGCCGCATATCTATTTTCGGTTGCAGCGAAACTGTTGTGCTATCCGTGAACAATTCTTCTTTTATCTCTTCGGGGTCACATAGCCCATATCTCTGTATATTGGTCGTCGCTGAAAAAGTGCGTTAATGAGGCGAAAAATACGTAGTTTTAAATTGTTTACTGCAGGCCAAATTACGTGCTGACTCTTTGTGTAATATTGTTACATGTCAGATTTATCACTTCGTAGGAAGAGAACGTAGCTTTCGTATTCGGGATCCTATCTATTTCCTACATCTATTTCCGGGCCTTCCAGACTTTTCTACGTCTCTTGCGTTAAATAGAACATTAGTGGGTCAGGTAAAGACGACCGTGTACGCCATGTTCCCGCTTTTGTTCAAGGTATATAGGCGAGAGTCGCCGGCAGTGCTCGAGGTAGATGTTGTCACTACCTCGTTTTATTTTATGCTCATTATCGTTTGCGGCCGACTTTTCCAGAACTTTCGTTACAATATCTAGAAATATTATGACTACATATTAAAAGGATTCTCTAATATTCTGCATTCTCTCCCTGTCATGTCACTGACCTATAATGGCTCTTTCATCTTTTCAGTCTGCTGAAACAGTGACAGGTGATGAAAGAAATTTAGTCCGTTAAATGTAGTTACTTTGAGTAAAATTAATTTGATTCTAGTTAATAGTTCTGTGACTCGATGGTCGACTACAAACGCTTTCACGTATTTGGACTGGAATAGTTTCAGAATATGCTCTACATCTTCTCAATCACGGCTCCGAGTGCTTTATTTGTTAAAAATGAGTTACAACGAGTTTTCCATTTTGAGTTTAGAAATTCACTATAATACAAAATCAGCTACAAGGCTTCATAAAGCAAAGTTTACAACCAGCTAATAATTAAGTCAGCTAACAGGTTACATTCGTCGAGCTCATAATAACAATATTTAAACCGTCTAACTTCGGAACGAGTATTAATTAGTAGTTAACCCCGTTCGCTAGTATGGGATATCAAATTTCCAAACAGTTTAAAAATATTCGCATATTTTGTCGTGGAAACCAACCATCACCACATATGATTATCCTGCTGTGAAGTAAATTTAATGTATAAGAAAAAACGCTTATAAACACATACTCTCACTCTAGGCTTTCCAAAGTTGCGATTAACATTGACAAAATATTTTGGTCATAATATGTATATTTTGTTTGTATGTAGTTGATAAATGTAATGACGGTTCACCTAAAAGTGGTTATCCCATTACTGTAACATCAGGTACGCCATAAATATCAGCTAAGGAAGCAGCGAACTTTGTTGACTGGGTCGCCAAAACAAAGATAGATGTTAAAAACGTCTTCATACAGAGACCCCACAGTGCTACTTTGGAATGAAACTAAGTGGTACTTTATTCTATATTCAGATTTAGCTAAAGACTTACTTCGCCGCATAACTAGATAATTATCAGCAATCCTTGTGACCGTCGGTTTGCCAATACGAGCGACACTGTGCGTGGTCCATAGATGACTCATGGTGTAGTCGATGAACCTCGCCGGGGCTCTGCACCCCGGACCAGCTACGCCGAATCCTATCTAATTGTTACTACAATAGTTATTCACCATCTCAGATCATGTTTTACCTCAAAATTGTTGGGCTTCGGTCTTTTCGCAGAATAAGATAATTTGAGAATATGACATTACGACAGAGGCGGTGCCTACACGTTGACATATTGATAAAATATAGTTATGATTCATATAATAAAGCTTATAATTCATGTGATAAGCCTTAAAACTTTTCTTTGATGAATGTCAGGCACGTTTTGAAGTCAACAATGTTATATTTTTAGACTGTTTTGGGTTGTAACGTTGGAGACTATTTAAAAAGTTCAACGCTCCGATCTTGTACAATAACGATAATTGAATTCAAAATTTATATTTTCATTTATAAAGCATCAATGATGCGTCTGGTATTACGAAAGTCTGTGGATTATGATTACAGTTCTATCCCAGGCCGTATGTATACACGTTTGGAGGTTAGGTTAACAAGAAATTTGTAAAAATATGACGTACCAAGCTCCATGTATTGTTTTGTTTAAGCATTAACACCGCACCGTTCCTCCAAACACACTCCCTGCCGTGATAGGTCCTGGCGCATACTGTGTTTGTTGGCCACATACTGGTTACATCCAGCTGGTGGGAAGAAGTTATTTATACTTATTGATTCATGTAGATTTGTTGAAAAGAGCAAATCTTATGTGTAGAAATCTTTTGGGCTAGCACCTTGCAGTGGAAAGCATGTAATGAACCAGAATTGATTTATAATTGCAGTTGATGCGATGCCAAGAAGCTGGCTGGCAGAATGGGCGAAACTTAAAAGAATTTTGATGGTTTAGTTAAGTAAGGTAGTATTTCCGGCCAGGTACTGAACCTTTTATGATACATTAGTACCATTAAATTCAACTGCGTAGTACAAAGAACAGTGATCTTTAAAATTTGGTTGTCTGCCTATTAAACAGTTTCATCACGTGCAAAGCTAATATTTGTCTGAAGGATTACTGAAGCCTTTCAATTCATTAAGATTAAAGGTATATATTTAACCAATTTAAATAAGACCCTTATATATCTCCTTGAAATAAAAAATCATAATCGTTACGAATACTTCAGTTTGGAGAGAAATGTCTTAGATTCTTGTCTACTGAACAATGATTCAGTAACATAAAACGAAGTACTTTTGAGTACTAAGTTCTTGCATAAAATATAAGCTCGTTATCTGTAGCTTTGTTGGACCGTTGTTAGTCATCCAATTTAATATAATGAGGCAATTACTCCACTTTTCCTGTAGTAAGATTTACATTTTTGCTGGCTGACGTGGCTCATTTTGTGAATCTCCAGTTTTGAATCAGTGCAATCTGGAAGATGTAAATGTTAATGTTAGGAATTTCTAAGGGATTGTAAAACCGAAGTGGTTACTGTGGTTTTTCACTTTATGTTTTAAAACAAAAAATCTTAATGTATAGAATTGTAGACGGACATTCAAACAAAATTTGTCTGCTCACGTGGCAGTAGCGCCATCTATCATAATAAGATAAGAAAACGTTTATACATAATTCTATTTTTTAACTGTTAATCATAAAACCAAAAAAGGCTCGTTAAGTCTTTTACAATTTTTTTTCAGTTTTTTACAATACATAACACATGCAAATGGGCATATTTTTGTCGCAATTTAATTGATATTTAACATATGATAAAAAAGTTAACTTCCGAGTTAACTCCTGAAAAGCCGACTTCTACATGATATGAAATTGAAACATTCCATAGAATCAGCACATGATATTAAATTGTTGCAATTTTAAAATGCTGCTTATATTTAACACTCTTCCCTGATCTATGATAGTTCAGTCCGCTCACCCCGCACGGCTGTGAAAGTTCCTTAGGTTGAGATATTCAGCAAAATTTTGCTATTTGTATTAATCATTCCATTTCGATTTAAAAGGTGTGCTACCATTATAACAAATTAATCATTATATCTTCTATAATTAAAACTATTTATTATTAAAATGCTTAAATGAATTAACAATATGGACGACCCCAAGTCCAAGTTCGTTGTGCCTGTATCCAGAGCGAAGAGTTGTGGTTTTAATTTCTGGTATGGGGTGGACACGCACTTCTGTCAGAATTACATTTATTCTTGTTCTGAAACTTCACGTGTGAAAGACGTACTGTTTATTTGCCAAATGTACGGAACCCAATAAAAATTCATATATATTAAAACTGTTAAAGTTCTCAGGTTGTTTACAGGTAAAAGTTTGCCGTTGTCAAAACGTTGTTTAATCAAATAGATTGTTTATAAATGTGAGAGGAAACCGCAGAATCAACATAACGAAAACGCGCGAGGTGTTGTGACACTGTCCAAATTATTTTAAAATTCACGCTATATCTCTTTCATAATAGATGATTTTCAACGCATATGTACATTTACGTTTAAACTAGATTCATTTTCTAAGAGCAACCCTATGGAGTTTACTCACATGAAATTTAAAATTTATAATTGCACTTCATGCTTTAGTCTAGTACCGAAGGGCATTTGCACGTTGTAGGAGAAGATTGAACTTAAGTAGTAAAGTTATAGGTTGTTATGAAAATTATGATTCTTCTTATGATTATCTGCCTCCTGGAGTAGAAACGCTGCCTCTATCATATAGTTCTATTGTAAATAAACTTGTGTGTCGGTCAAAAGTAAACGGCGCATGCAAATTAGAGGTAGTATCAGACCTTTTAGGGGTAACGAAGCTTCAGTGTGAACTATTGGTGTAACTAGCTTTGTCTCCTATTTGTTAAATCGGCTTTTGTCTTAATGATCAGCCCAAACATACAAAGCAGTGGCCAGATGGTTCTTAATAATGTATTGCAAATCGCTAGTACGAAAAGCGAGGTTAAACGTGGATACCATTAGACAGTATGACAGCGTAAAATTGTGGATTGTTCCATGCAGCTGGCGGTGGGCATACTGGTCGTAGCTCTGGAATTAATAGAAATCGTGTTAGAACGCAGACAGAAGATTAAAAATGTCCCTAAGCTATAGTCATGAGTTAATGAAAATTGGGAAAATTGCTGAGAGAAATTCAAATGGTAAATATTCCATATAACTACGTCGCTTCCCCATGCAGATTGTACTTAAAACTTTTTTCTACTGATACTGAAAATAATGTTTTTTGACCGTGATTCAGTTGCAATATCAGTGCGCCAATTATGAAGTGCTTGTTCTGCTTTCTTCTTGGTTAATAACGTTTGTAATACCTTTGGTATTACGAAGGTTCAGGAGTGGCGGTGGTAAATTATAGTCGTAATCTAGGTGCCTCGCCTGCGACACTGCACAGTATTGGCATAAAAAAGTCATAGAAATTTCAAGTTTAGTTCTTTTTAACCAATCATTCAATGTTTACAAAATTATGTATTGAAGCAATGATGGAATATGAACCATACCTTATATTGCTGTTTATGTGAACGAATTAAAGTTACTTTAAAACAACTCGATCAAAACTCGATGGTTTCATTCATAGCGTTGACGTAGATCGCATAACGTGGTTCGTGTTGACAACGCTATTCGACAACGCGCTTCGTTACAAATTTGAATTCGCCCACCTACTTTTCATTTTAGGCCTTTAACTTTTGGTGTTTCTTTATAAGATATGATGCAAATATGTACTTGAATAAATAAAAATACTTTGGCTCAATAAATCAGTGTCCAGTTGAATGAGAACCAGGGCGCTGTTTGTTGTTCTGTTGTAGGCGGGATGGTATGAATACTCGCGAACTCTTATACTAGGACCGGAGCAGCTATTACCGAGAACCACTCTCGAACGTGATCTGTAAAGAGGTCGCTTTATGTAACACTTAATTAATTTGGTTACAATAGCTTGTAATATACTAATTAACATTTCTACTGTGATCATTCAATGCTGCAATATTCAAAGAGACCTCGGACTAATTTATTTTCTTGTTCCAACGCGATTATTAGTTCCCAAATCACCATTACATAGAGAAGTAATAAATTCAAACGTACCTGAAGTCAGTTTTCGGCAGCTTGTCAATGTCCATAGCTGATCCGATGACAACCTGCTTGCCGATCAGTACCACTGTTGTTATGAAGCGTTTGTTCCCTGTCCAACAAAAGAATACTATAATTGAAACCAATATTATTTGTATATAAAAAAAATCAATGTTCCACGTAATGAGTTCCTTTAGTTTTGCATCGGTTTTGCGGAACCGGATAATAACGAATTTTATGTCACTTTCAATAGCTATAAAATCAGGGTGTAGCCCGGGATTCCGTATTTCACTTACGTATGGGATAGTAGAGGGTCCCAAGCCAGGGGTAAGTGTAGATGCTTCCCTTGCCCTCGTATACGACTTTTATCGGCGAGTTATCTAGTCCACATGTTCGTTCTAATGTCAATTTACGCATTTTGTCCGCAACTGGCTGGTTTGACAGACGTACTTCTGCAAAAAACATCTATTAAATCATAAATGACTTATTATATTCCATAGCCTCGATCCATAAGCAGTCCACCGACTAGTTTGGGTGTTTCGGGGGTACTTCACCATATTTTAATAATGCGGTTTGGCTAAATTGGCAACTCATTTTTTCAATTTTTCAATCGATGTGTGTATTAGAAATAAATTATCACTTGTTTCGAATTTCGAATGGTATTTGGCCAGCGTGGGGGACTATATCTTTAATTACAAAGTGATAATAATGAACATGGCTTGAATATAATTTTAAATATAGTAATAATAATTTAGTTACATCTTTATATCACATTTAAAAGGTTCAACGTTCCTTTATGGGGCTTGGATTTGGTATTTACAATAAAGTTCCAAAGTTAATACGTGAGTTATATATTGTAACTTTTACGCGATGCGTTAAATTACAGCGTATAGGTACAGGATATTATATAACATAGATGAATACATGAATGACAAGAACGCCTGGAAATAACAGTGCCCAAACCATGGTAAAAACTTACTTTGTAATTGCCACGTTTTGTTTGAAAATATGTGCTGAGGAGTCTCTTTCGCCGTTTCTTCTTCTCAATGTTAAATCACTTTTTCGAAACGGTAGTAGAAGCAAAAAATGATATGCATGAGTGTATTTATAAAATAGCTAAATGATTTTCAATTTTAATTTAATAATTTACGTAATTACTTACCTCCACGTGAAATGTTAAATATAACACAAATAATTAAAATTGTCCCCGCTTCCATTATGAGTTACTATCAATACAATAATGAATCAAGTAATAAATTGTTGAATTCAATTATTATTTCCGACGTGAATTGTTCTGAAAAACCTACAACAATTAAATTTAATTTCAAATGCAAAATGAATGAAATATAGTTATAAGTATTCCGTTCAAAAGTTTATTTGTAAACGTTTTGAATATTAAATTGTTTATTATGACGAATGTTACGACTTTTATTCCAACATTTGAATTGAAAACGACTTTTGATAATATACTGGTGCTATTTACGAGTGGTATACGAGTGTTTATGCTTTAAAATTATATTATTTAACAATCACACCGTGAAGTAGTGCTTGTAATTAACAATCGGAAATATATTCGTAAATCAAATATCACAAATAATATATTACCTAACATAAATTTGTAACTTTACTAAATAATTCTATCAGCTGTGATGTTTTAATTTTAAATCGTAAAAACTATTCGATTACGGATAGAAATTTTGTTATATTGGCGGGTGTTATGGAACTCTGTCCATTTTTGAGTCCAAGTCCTCTTTCTCGTATACCATGCTGAACAAGCGGATGAGTCTGGCTTTGCCCATCCTGTTGGGTCACCGGTCTTTGGAGGATACTTTTTTTATGTTAATAGCCGACAAACGAGCAGACGAGCCACCTGATGGTATGTGATCACCGTCGCCCATGAACATCAACAAGACCAAAGGTATCACTGATGCCTTATCGACCAGGAAATGAGAAGAAGGTAAGAAAGAACTTAGTGGCTCTCAAGCCCCCAGCCGGAACACGACGAGTCGTTTGGCGGTTCACTCAAGCAGGAAATATCAATAATATAATCCTTACGCGAATCCCTACCACCGAGCAGACTGGCCTCTTACGACACCCTGTTCTGCCAGAATGGGATTGGGAGGATTATTCTAGTCCGCCTCAATACGGCCGAATTGGGGCGGACTAGAATACTGCGGGATTCATTTTAATCTCGTACGTACGAATGTACTCGTGCGTGATGATAAGACCTTTTATCTACCTTGTTAGTTACAAAACTTCTATAATCAAGCTTCCTTCTTGTCTGGCAATGTTATTATGTTACAGATTTCCAGTAGCGATAGTAAATTACCATCGGGTGGTCTATCTGCTCGTATGTTGTTTGTTGTCAAAATATATATACATATATAAGCATATTTTGTTTGTCTGTTTTGCCTACTTGTTGATTTGTAAAGAAAAATTAGACAAAAATTTAAGTAAATATGGAAATATTTAGTCTCGCTATTTGTTTGAACGATACATGATGAATTGTCTATGTTCATCCGAAATAATTTACCTTTCAAATGGTAAAATGATGTTTCGAATAGGTACCATAGATCAGGAGATTACCCTTTGAATACACAAACTCACGCTCAATAATTCATTCTCTATTAATTATATTAGTATAGATTCACTGCTCAATGGAATTATTTTAGCTTTTCGAAAAACTTTCACGTTTCACTCTATTATACAAATATTAATTTCTTAGTTTCACTGAATAAACAACCTAAATTTAAGGCCACATCACACTATTATACGCACGTAATATTAAACTTTCACTGTGTAATTCGTGACGGTGTGAATAATATTCAAAAACCTTTTAGATGTGAACATGACGTGTAGGTCCACGTGTAAGAGACCATGTGGTCTCTTACTGACTTAAATATAATACATATAAAGGTTTCTCTTGCTACTCAACAACAACATTCAGCCTTGTTTACGGTCGCTCTTTAAACATGTTTAATAAACAAACAATTTAAACCGCTGATTCGCGATAAATTAAAAATAAACCCATTCTACACAAAAAAATTACGTTATAACAAAAAAATTACTGTCAGTTACTGTGAAAGGTATTTAGAATTTATGAAAGGTTTTCTTTTTTAATTTAAAACTGAACAACAAAGTCATCTTTTATACGCTGTTATGGTAAATTGATAACTTTAGAATTGAAACATCGTCAAATATACGGTAAGAGATGGCGCCACATTATATCTGAATTATGGTATGGAAGTTTTTTACGTTGCTTCCAAACAAGTTCCTAACGTAGAACAATTGCAACAGAACTAATCCTTCGACTTTGTACATAAAATAAGTTAATGTTCGACGACAATCCAGCCTGATGATAAACGGTGATGGAGTCTAAGATGTTCAACGAACTAACTTATTTCCTCTACTCTTGAAAACTCCCACATTGTAAGTAGCTGGGAACATTGACACGGACAAGTTATTCCACTTCTTTGCAGTGTGTACGACGAATGGCGAGATCAACCGCGTCGGCCGCACAGACGGAATGTTCTCAACGTAAGGATGGATACTCTCTTTCTCTTAGCTTGTAGGGATACATCACTTTGCTAAAGTGATGACCTCGACCTGATCTGAATGCTCAATTTTACAATCCAAATTTAACCATCTTCAATTAACAGTTCCTTCTATCTTCACCCAAACACTTCAATATGAACGGTCACATGTAAACATCCTAAAACAACTTTACCCCATTTTTGCAATGTATTAGAGGATGTTTGTAGAATTTCGTCTGTCACTTGCGCTTCGTCCCAATTATTCGACAACAACGCCAGCATACCGGATACGATAGGGTTGTCAACGGTTATTAGTTTTTTTTTTACATTCCCTAGCAGATATGAGTCCGTTGCAAGCATATAAAAAAAAATTACTTAAAAATAAAGATTTATCTGTCACATAAATGACAGGACCTTGGAGGATGTTTAAGTAATGATGACGTTCTGGTGGATGGGTGCAGTATCTTAACCCAAGTTTTGAAAAACATAAAGCATACAAAGATTTTGTCAATTTAGTTTTCTATTTATGGATTAATTAAACATGTATAATTTATAAAATTATGTAACAAGTATTACGAATAGGCATCACGAATCAAAAATCAAAAAATTTGAACTTTCCTGCATTGGCAATAAGTAAACTAAATAAACACTTCACGAATTTAACTGTTTCCTTCTACTGTAATCCTATCGGTTTGGGGAATAGGGATTCTCCATAGATGTCCCTGGATCCCTGGTTATTTATTAACCATTTCAACGATCCGCAGTGAAGCGACGTCGTGAAGCAAGCTTCGTTGATCTAATAAGGAGCAGCTACGTCTTGAAGTGAGTCACAAATGATTTGTAAACAAATCAAAGTGTCAGCCCTATCAGTACAACACAGCATTAAAGACATTTTAATACTTAATTGTAGTGATAATAAAACTGTAACGGGGTTGAATCTGTACATAGGATATTTTTAGGAAATTTTAATGTATTTTTAGGAAATTTTAATACTTGTCGAAGAAGAGGTCAAAATTAGTTTTTTTTTGGGAATTTTTGTCTGCCTGCCTACGTAGTCAAACCACGTATCATACTAAAAGCAGAAAGTTGACGGTCTGGTGGCAGCTGTTATAATAAATTAAAATGTTATTTATCCACAATTAGAGAAACCTATCCGTAAAACAAAGCGGGTGCTGTAAGGCGTTGGTTTTCTAAAGCGAAGCGAGGGTGGTCATTTGTATTATAATAATTGTAGTAATATTGAACTAGCAAACATGTAGATAGGTCATAGTAAGTGATCACCAGGTGATCACTCACGCGGTGATCATGACGAGAAGGAAACAATGGATCCGTTTCTGTATTCCGATGGTTGAAATATGCTCTAGAGCTTACACGTGCGTGGCAGGAAGTTAGGCCACCTTAATCTTACTGTGGACGAATGCTAGAGGTCAATAACTTCGAACAATTATGAACGACTTTGTTTGTTGATTGTTGACTTTGTTTGTGAAAAAATTTAAGTAATAGGCGGGTCCTCCGCTTACTTTTCCGGTCGACAACGTGTCGGTAATGCTTTATGTGCTATGGATGTCCAAGAGTAGCGGTGACTACTTACCATTATAAAAATATTATCTAGGTTGAAAGTTTGGAATGACATTTTATATACGAATATAAAAAAAGAATTGGATTTTGACAACAGTGCTTTAATAACAATAATTGATTAATCCGTTTTGGAAGAGAAGTATTACAAACCCACGCACAAAGATCGATCCGTCTATCAATTAGCCTGTGAAAGTTCACCGGTGGATAAAGGCCTCTCCTAAAGCGTAAGCCCACAGGTTCTGGGCCTTTGAATCCAGCGGTTCCCCGCTATTTTATTAAAGTCATTAATTTCCACGGAGAGAGGCAACCTGTGCTTCTTTCACCAAGGCGTGGACGATATTTGAGGGCATATTTTCCCTATTAGTTATAAGTTCCCGAAGAATTTAACTGGATCGGGCAGCAATCGGGAAACACCGGCATTTGACGACCCAGTTGGTAGTGTCCCTGCCTGCCGAGCGAGGGTTCGATTCCCGGCCGCGGCAGACATTTATGTGGCAGATAAATGTTTGTTCTCGTTTCGTGGGTGTTTGTGATGTGATATTTGTGTACATCCATACCACCCGCAATACAGGGAATCCTAGTGTGGGGGTGCGAGTGTGTAAATGTTATTTATTATTTATTTATTATATCTTTGAATCCGTTATTCTAGAATGCATGAAGTAGAAAGTGATCAATGTGTGTTGCTTGTGATGACTTACGGATCTGAGACGTTGACTTTTACTGTTGGCCTCATGTAAATATTACTTTTAAATAAATAGTAAATGAAACCATGCTTACATATTGATTTATTTGCTGGTGGAGTGTTATACAAACTTTAATTATAATTTGCTTATTAAAAATAAAGTTATGTTATTATAACCCTTATATAATGTGATAGAGTTCAAATCACTGTCACAAGTATTCGTTAAATGAAACGTCTTAATATAGATCATATAAATTTTAATATAAATCATTATACAGACGTTACTAAACTTTCAAAAGGTTTCAAGATCCTATACACAATTCAGAGTTTGCGATGTATCGTACACAATAAGTCGTTCGACAATAGAAAATGAATGACAAATCGAAATGAGAAAACAATTTCACTCATGATTACAATATAAAGTGTACACTCGAAAGTTTTCCAACTTTTCCCATGTTTTCTGAAAAGCGTCTTGAGAATCCATTCAATACTATTTCAAATTTAAATCCACGAAGACAATTTCCGAAAGGAATTTCTGTAATAGCAATATTACGCTTCCTCGGGATATATGGCGAATGTTTTGAAACTCTAGCTGTCCTTGTCTAGCGCGTACAGAAGTGATTTAGTTAGGCTGGTTTGTTTTTTGTGAATATGGCTGTGTACATTTATAGGGTTCTGTACGTCTGATAAACAAAAAACCTTATAGGGTCCTTACTTCGGCTTATAAAATTGTTATACACGAAAAAATTATACTTTTTAATATTATTAAGGGCATTGTTTCTGAAGCAATAATTATTTACAAGAAATAATCATCTGTCTAAGATTTTTGAATGACTAAGTTCAAAATTTAAAAAACAAAAATACATGCTATGTTTATTAAAAAATGCGGGTTTTACAGTTTACAGACCAGTGCAAAACCCTAATAGGGAAACCCTGATGCCTTTAACAGGAAACCTAAAAATTCCTTGAGTCGTTTACAAAACGAAGACCTAGTATAAGTTAAGTTTTGAATATTTATTGGCTTGGATATCACATATACACAATAGCGATTCCTCAAAATATTTTAGACATTATTATTAAACTTATTATTCTATAGACGGCTAATTGGTTTTTTGTAACTACCCGCATACTGATGGTTCGATGAAGTTGGGTTTACGAGGGTAATCCCCTTGAGTATTTATGTAGTAACATAATAAATGTTTTAACAAAAAACCCGACTTAAATTCGAAGAAGATGAATTTCTTGGTTTCGTCTCCGATTTTCCACCCTTAAGGTATTGGTATTTTTCTTAAAATTTAAGTGGAACCAAACGGGAAGTATACTCTCTTAAACAAAAAAGGAATTATCCAAATCGGCTAATAAACGACGGCGTTGTGAGGTAACAAATATAACAAAATACCAACGAATTGAGAATCTTTTAACCGACTTCAAAAAAGGAGGAGGTTCTCAATTCATTGAAATCGGTTAAAATTTCATCGGTCCATTTTCATAAAATGAATACGTTATATGTCATTGCTTTAAGAGCTTCTTTGATGAATGTTGCGGTGTGAGGCAGCCCGTCGTTGTTTAGTTCGAAGAAATGCAAACAAGTTATGCTCTTCCATCCATCGGCTTACGCACGGTCGCCTGTCACACCGAGCAGTAGTCTTCATTACAGTAATATTTCATGGCCATCGCTGTTTGTTTTTTGTGATTAATCACTTTTCAGTTTAACATAAAGTCTGCTGTTCTTTACGTTAGTTCTTCCGATATTTTTAATTTTAAGTGATTTTTAAAGTTGTTCGCTTTCAAATAAATTTACTTGTTTTCATATTCACATAAAAATTCTACCGCTGGTCATTTTTATATACATTTTACCCTGTATCTTTTCCACAGATTCTACGACAGATTTTTTCGGATAAATCCTACTGGTGGTTATTGTACGATAATTCTAAAGCTGTTTGCTTTCATACATTCTACCACGACGTATTTTAAACATTATTATTTAGTTGTTTATTTACATATGCATTATTAAACTGTTCATAGATCATTTAAGCTGTGGTTGGTTTTGTAGATTTTAACATATATGCTATAAATAAATATATGGTATACGTTTAAATTACTAATGTTAATTGTCACTGAAATTCTGCTGTGGTCATTACATATGTGAATTTCTATATTAATTACACTACGGTCTTTCTTACCTAAATTGAAAATCATTTAATCACTTAGATATTCTGTAAATACACTTACGCATGTTATTTATTGCTTCTACTAGCGTTTCGAAAAGACGCTTTAACATTGAGAAGAAACGGCGAAACAAACTCCTCAGCATACCTTTTAAAACAACATATGGCAATTACAAAGTAATACATCCATACAATCCAGTATTGTTGCTTGACCCATAAAATCTATTTGTTCGCAAAACTTCTACCACTCCATATTGATCGTACAGTTCGGTGTATATAATTCCAGTTTAAAACTTGGTTCGTACAAAGCAAATTGTGAGCGCGTCATGTTCATGCTGTGACTTCGCTAGCTTGTTTTTAAGCCACACACTCACACATGTGAATGTACAGTACAATTCCGCCGCTTACATACTGTACTGTACTGTACTGTACTGTAGCTTACAATTGAATTTACTCATTGACGCGTTGATGGGAAATGATAAATAAAATGTTCGTAGCTCAAAGGTTAAATCGAGTAAATATATTTTATTTGGCGTAACATCGTTCGTGCTGTTTGAGAAGCGACCGGTGATTGGTATTACCTGCATATTGTAACGAGATCGATGAAATGTTACGAGGGTTTTCCTTGAAAATTCAAAATGATTTATTCATTTACGTATTTTGTAAGTACATTATATACGTATTTTTTGTTTCGGCTACCGTTTTTGATGAGCCCGAGTTAATTATCTTAGGTATATCAACAGTAGTAGTAGCATTACCAGAACTTTCCAGAACGAATAGAAAACGGTCAATAAACTACTGTAGCTGGGCGCTTGAGTTTCCTAAGTAAATGTGCTACGGAAACGCTACGTCATAAGTTACGTTAGCGTAGTGGTGCTACGTCGTAGCGCTACACACATCTTTAGTACAACTTACAGTGTTAACTTTAGAAGTATTTTGTAGGGCTCATGACGGATTGTTACAGACGAAATTAGTATTAAATATATCTAGCTAATGTCAATTATATTATGAAATATATATATTTTCAATCATTTTAGTTGTAACGTCGCGTCTATTGTTTTAAATGGTTAGTTTAATGTCTGTTTATTTCATTAATTTATATGGCGTGTTATTTTTTGAAAAAAAAAAAAAAAACGGATTAAATTGTACCTCCGCTCATTGACATACGAATCGCGGGCGACGTCGGTAGTGGGAATGGGGAGGGGAGTTATGCTATAATTGTATTTCGGTCGTATTTGTAGTTTTGGATATGTCATATTTCACGGTTGATTCGTGAACTAAGGTGGTAGCTAACTAAGAAGATAACGAACGGTGTCATCATGTACCGGTCTCATGTTGATTAAAGCGGGTGGTACAGAGCTCAGCAACTTGCAACTGAAGAGACCTGGCATAATTTTTGGTAATGGACGAATCAAATATGGGAGTATCTTGAATCCAAGGTTGGATGAAACAATATTGACACCAGTTTTTATTATGTAATAAATTTGCCCTTTCACATGCATACATGTGCATTACGATTTCATGTTCGGTGGCTGATATGAACCCACTCATTTGACTCACTTTATTTGTATCATAAAGTGTATTAATTCTTAGAATCCAATCCAGGACTATTCATTATTTATTCTGGTTATGTTGTCTCTAGCTCCTCAGCCCCCCGATTTTTACAGATCAATCTTTAAGAGACGGCTACGAAGAGTTTTGATCATACCAAAAGCTTTTTCATAACTTACTTAAAAAAACATGATTTTACCCTAACCCCCTGAACACACACATGCAGATTTGTGGTCCAATAGGAACCACGGGTGTTATCTGATGAATAGTTTGATATCCCACTTATAATATCATTCGAATTTAGATCAGCAGTAAAAGTTATAAGAGATAAGCAATTTTAAGTAAATTAAAATACACAAAACGCAGGCAACAACAATGCAGGCATTACAATACTCTGTGTCAGAGGCGACATGGAAAACACTATCAATAATTTTGCGAATCAGGTTTAAATAAAATAATAGAAAGAATGTATAAGCACATTTTTGACTTTATTAAAAATATGCAACAGTTTAACATTCATTAACACTAGAATTATTACTAAAATAATCACACAGCCACTATCCTTTGCGTTGTAGATATTGTAGGGAGCTCTGATCGATTCGATATTCTAATTTTACAGTATCGCGGGCCATCTTCGTTTCCCTGTTTTAAATTGTTTTTACCAGTAAATATACAGAGACAAACGGGAAATTGCGATAGAGCAATTAATAAGAACACAATAAGATATGTAATACGCGTAAAACAATATGTTAGGTAATGACTACAATGGACAGCGAAGGTAAACAGACTATGATGTTGCAGGGGCGACGGCAACCAGTTAACATCATGTTGATAGTTCGTCTCTTTGTTTGCCGTCTATTATTACAAAAACAAATTTTGTAATGTAAAAGTCCCAGCACACAACACAGCACACAAAGTTGTTGACATCAAATCAAAAAAGCAGTAATCCATATAAACAGTAAACTGAAGTGGAGACTGTATTCGTAAACAGGGTCCCTGAGAGACCTTTCCCTGAAGGACTTAAGGCGGGCGCCTGCTTAACCGAGTGTTTAATTCACTAGACGACAACCTTCGACGGTAATGTACCATATTGTACGTTACAATATACATACATACATAGCACAATATAGCATAATAACCTATAAATAACAGTTCGTGACTTAAACCATACGCCATCTACGCTGGTTGTATTATGAATATCTCGAATATGCTTATCGAGAGAGGCACTATCTCTCCTGTATGTACTCTTTTAGTACATAGTACAGTCAGCAAAAATGGTTCAGATATTAATTGCAGTACCTATTTATTTAAATTCTTAGTTTTATTCTCAGTGTTATTTTTAGTTTTTATATTGCAAATATTCCTGTATTATTTTTTTATAGCACTCCATATTTTTCCAAAACCTTCCTTGTCTTTTTAATTAATTGATTTTAACGTATTATAATTCTATTGTTTTTTTAATTATCTTATAATTCTAGATTACTTTATAAATATGTTTCTATAAATGTCAGTTCTTACTACTATAAATACAAAAAAACTATAATAAATAATCATTATTGCAATAATAAATCAAGTTAACGTGTCAACATGGTACTTAAGCAGCTCCAGCTATTATGATCAGATGTACCATAATCTATCTTCAACGTCACATTGGAGTTGATGTAATCCGTGCCATATTTTCATAAATATAAGTGGATATGTGTTCAATGCTTGACTATTACAATAAGAATTTAAAAAATAATTTCTTTTTTAAATATTACATTTCAAAAGTTAATCACGACGACGCTTCATCAAGTCCACGAGCAGTCTTAGAAGAACCGGCATGAAACTACCGGGGAGAATATTTTCTTGTATTTCTTGCGAATGCATTTAATTTTAAATATTGAATAATATTTTATCTGCTGTCCGTACGGTTGGTCCGGGCGCGCTTTTGAATGCATTTCAACTTTTATATCAGCATTCATAACTATGCTGGCCACTGCTGCATATTGATTTGCATGTACTGCATGCAAATAACTAACTAACCACCCATCAACGATAGTGGTAATTAAATACAAATAGTACATTCCTTTGTGTTATATTATTTAAGGTAAAGTCGATATACTTGATGAGTCTTTAAAATTTAATCGATGATAATTGGGACGACCCCATAGCCAAGTTGGTAGTGACCCTGCCTGCCGAGCGCGGGGTCCCGGATTCGATTTCCGGCCGAGGCAGACATTTATGTGATAGATATACATTTGTTCTGGGTCATGAGTGTTTGTGATGTCATATTTGTGTATATCCATGCCACCCGCAACACAGGGAAGGGGTGTGAGTGTTCATACGTTTGTTTATATCTTTATATTTATATAATAAGGCATTTACCTTACATCGGTTTAGGAAATACAAGGGGAGCGGACACATTTTCCGGCATCAAAAGTATTCTAGTTTATGACTTAGAATATAAGTTTTAATTATTCCAAGAATTATTTAAATCTATTCAGTTGGTGTCGTGTGATACGCGAACAGACAAGCAAACAGACAGGCAGACACAAACCCCAATAAAAATGTTTGGGCCTCTATATCCATAACAAAGTACTTTATTCATATTAATAAAAACAAATTCAATGATCAGATTCGGGGCCGTTACAGTTTTATTACCATTAGTAGAGATAACCAAGTGCGAAGTTGGTGCATCGCACCAACCCGTATACCTATAGTATTATAAAAGGCTTAAATTGTTTAATATATCGATACAGTTTATTGGTTGAAATGACAAATTAATTGATTTATAGCCATCAAGTCCATTTTAAGATGCGCTTGGTCGATAGTAAATTGATTACCTTTTTGTCCTATTTGGGGAGCACTCCAGACCGGCAGTCGCTGGCCGTGCTCCCGCCAAACAAACTTCTCCACCAGTTCGCTGAAATTGCATTGATTTTAATTGGCGATCGAGGCCCTTATAGATGCCAACTCGTGTTTATACTGAATTCACGAAATCTCACTTCTTAGTACTAGTATATGCATAACGAAAAAAAGTGCTACGATTTTTTTAATATAAATATGATTCATAAATACTCACGAGTATTTAAAAAAAACCACTTTCATAAATCGAATATTTGACAAAATTCCGTCAGCAATGTCGAATATTTCAATCGAAATTGGGCTTTTAACATTTTACAATTGTACTATTGAATTAGTTCATTCTCAACGTGTCATCACTGTTAAGTTGCTTACTACAAAAATACCTGAGAGTACCACATGCGTGCGTCACGTGATTATCTATTTGTGTACATTTTTTTAGCCTTTTTGTCACTTTTACGGCCTCCACTTCGCTTCAGAAAAGATACTTCTTACGGTTACAGATAGTAACTTCCCCTGAAACGATTGTTCATTATTTTAACGGCTGTTGCAAGTTTACTCAATATACCTAAACCTTTGTCGTGAATTATTATATTTAATGATAAGTAACACATAAAAATTTGTACAGTAGTTTTTTGGATTTCTGCATGCACACAGACAGACAGATATGGACTTTGTTTTGTACTGTCTATACAACATCTTAATGCATGCGTATACAGAAAACTATTTACATTCCAAATATTTATAATACAAAATAACTCCAAATTGAAATGAATACACCAGCGCTATTACAATATATTCCGGAACTAATTTTCGGTAAACTGGCTGGAAATGGCAAGAAGTTTGTTCAAATATCGAACTTGTTCCATTACTGGAACAATACGTAATCGAATAACAATCGATTGGGGAAAGCGACCCTCGCCAGTCGGAACAATGCTTCGACGAAAAGTTCAAATTTCCGTTATTAATTTATTACCACAAAGCAAACTTCGTGGGTTTTAAGAATAATTCCATGTTATGTAGTTTTATTTAATGGCTTATTGTAGTAAACGAAACGCTAAAGGAAGTATTGTTAAATTTCTGTTACTGGCTTGTTAATGATATTCATTATTGTATTTGTTAATTAAAACGACTTCAATACAATACAATAAAGTGCACATCAAATACAAAAAGAAAAGAGTAATTATGTTACAAATAAATACTTAAAAGGCAGCCTTATCATTGTATCAGTGTTCCGTGACAGGCAACCTTTAAGTGGAGTAAGTACGGAATAAGTATTTTAACATTTTACATTGCAGAATACTTTTTCCATATATTTAATTAAAATAATAAGGCAACAGCTAGTCGGAAACCAACACAGTGAGGGTTCCGTATATGATATGAATAACGTGATTCAATAGCAACAAATATAATATCACATTTCATAATACCGAATTTTATAAAAACGGAAATTCTGAAGTCGCTAAAATTAGATACATATATCTTACTGAAACTAGTTTTTGTTAAAAATATCTTTAAGCTCACCTCAAACTGTTTCAGATTTTGAAAAATGTATACTTAAGAATTTGGATTGGGAGAGGTTAAGGCGACTCTTTTTACTTTAAGAATGATATCGACTATGTACTCGTAAATTACCTAATTCATTATGTCTATAGAATAAGCCTATTTTAGAAATTGTATCACTCTTGTATCAATAATCTTAATGTTTGTACTATTTATCTACGGATCCCTATAAAGTATCGTTGTGAACATTCGCCAATTCTTTATATAATAAAATATATATTTAAAGTGGTTTGGATCCGAATCCTTAATATGTTGAGGATGGACCAAGCTTCCGATGGTTGCTGTTTTTTTTTTCTAATCTATTCAGGGTTGGATCTGGACCAAGCCTCCAATGGTTGCTGGTTTTTTCTAATCTATTCAAATGTTTTTTTTTAATAACTATATGTTAAAAATCATGTTGTCAAACTTATTGAAAAACAAAAAACTTTAAATTGAGTATTACTTCGAAATTAATTGATAACTGTAAAACCTAAAACGTTCGACAATGGCGAAAATTCAAATCGTGTTCAAATTTTGAACGTTTTCCGATATTAGAACAATAACGGTTAATCGTTTTACAATCGATTAGGGCGGCGAACAAACTTGGAACAATGGCTGAGTTGGTGGGTTTAACTTTGCGTTATTAATTTATTGTCGTGGACCGTGCCCGGTCGGTCACGTGATGTTGCTATTCACGGGAACAATGGCGCGAGGATTTGTATTCATAGCTAGCTATTGTAGCTATTGCTCACGCTTTGCTTCGGCACAAATAGTCCTCAAGTTTATTAAAAGCATCGAGTAATAGTCGAGAAATCTCTCGACGGATCGGTCCTGCGCTTCCCTCAGCCAGTGGCTACCCGCGACCTTCACCAGATCGTCGGTCCATCTCGTTGAGGGTCTACCCACTGAGCGTCGCCCGGTGCGTGGTCGCCATTCGAGAACCTTTCCGCCCCGACGGCCATCGGTTCTCCTAACTATGTGTCCTGCCCACTGCCACTTCAGCTGGGCAATCCTTCGAGCAATGTCGGTAACTTTAGTTCGCCTACGGATCTCATCGTTTCTGATTCGATCACGTAAGGAAATATCGAGCATTGCTCTCTCCATTGCCCGCTGGGTGACCTTGAGCCTTCTTATGAGACCCATAGTTAGTGGCCATGTTTCGCTTCCGTATGTCATCACTGGCAATACACACTGGTCAAAGACTTTCGTCTTGAGACACTGCGGAAGCTTGGACGCGAAGATTTTCCGTAATTTCCCGAACGCTGCCCATCCGAGCTGGACACGGCGAGAGATATCTTTCTCGAAGTTGGACTTACCTAACTGGATTGTCTGTCCCAGGTAAACGTAATGGTCAACAACTTCGAGTGTAATGTTCCCAACTTTAATAGGAGTGGGTACAATATGGTCATTCGACATGATTTTTGTCTTGTCCATATTCATCTTTAAAACCCACTCTTTGAGAAGCATTACTGAGATCTTCGAGCATTGTGTTCAGGTCTTCCAAGGTCTCAGCCATGAGGACCACGTCATCGGCGAACCGAAGGTGGGTTAGGTACTCACCGTTTATGTTGATGCCGAGTCCTCTCTTGTGGAAAAATTAGATCACGGCTATTATATTATCATCGGTTTTGATATGATCTTTACATTAACACACACACATGTGAAGCTAGTACGAGTATAAAAGGGCGTCGCTACATTATTAAATCAATTTAGTAATTTTTGTCCTAAGCTGCAGACTGCTGGTATTATTATGCTCGGAGCGGTCACATATCCAGCTCCTGACCGCACTTATTCCTGCAAGGTTTACATATGTTATGATATTAAAAAAATATATATTTACATACAAAATCACAGTTCAATTATTAGCACAGATTCCAAATAATTCATGCAGTTTCAACCAATAAATTTTATTGCATAATCTAGTTTTGGTTACTAGAAATACTAAATATTGGTAATGCTAATTACCATTACACAGGCCTGAGCTGATAATTGTACATACTGTGGTGAGGCAGGACACAATTCGCCCACGCTTAAGCTCTGGAAAAATAATCTTTACGTTTGCAATCAATAATCTATCTGCCCAAGAAACAATAATCTCATTAATATTTCAATAGTAGTATCAAGTCGCTTTTAATCTATTGTACAAATATCTGCTTTCAGACACAGTTATAGCGAAGAAGCGAGACAGGAGAGACAGATGGTTAATTTCTCTCACTCGAGTACACGCAAAATGTCTTCGCTCTTACATATTATGTATCTATATGTATTAAAATCGGTAACAAAAATGTACCACTTACCACGTTAGTTAACGAATAAATTAATTCGCCGGTACTGTACAGTATTCCGCAGGTTGGCGTCCCACAAATTCGCAGTCCGTTCTGGTATTCAATAATTGGTTAATAAATTCTGTTTAGTTGGCACCGACTATGATTTCGTTGTCGGTCGAATATTGACGGCGAATATTGAATTAGTCTCGATACCGAAGTTTTAATAAAAAATAAAAAAGTTGACATTGTTTTTCAACAAACTCCAATCCCGTCAATCATTCAATTTAAGTCCGATACTCGCGCTGGTAAGATTCATTCTGTCTAGCAAGCTAGCAATGTCCGTCTAAATTCAATTATGAAAAGTTTTAACGTGTGTGAAAGAGAAAAATTTAAGCTCACCCAAACTTACTTGACTATGATTTTTTATGTTGCTAATGCTGCCATATAAACGCAAATGAGAAATCACAAGCAGCCCACAAATGGGCTAAAGAGCTATACATGATGTCTTTCTGGTTGGCAACGCTGCGGTAACCTCCTTACTTTTCCGTTGTCTATGGGCAGCGGTGAACAATTACCATTCAATTACAAGAACTGGGTCAATCTGAGTTGGACTTGTATTGGATAGGATTCCATATTATAATTATATCTATGAATGTTTTGTTGAACTTTAAGGACTTGGCAAGAGTTGTGTAAACTGTGAGTTTTAAGAGCCGAAATTTTTTATTGAAAAAAATTTCGGCTCAGAAGTTCCGGAGCCTGGAGCAATGTGTTTATTTTTGGTATAAATTCGTCGTCGGGTCAGAGTTTCTTAACTTAATAAAAATTAAGTGATTAAATGTTAATTATGCCGTATAGTTTATAAAATTTGTAAGGGCCTCCTTCGAAGCACAAAGAAATTGTAAGATAAAGAACTGTTGAATGGCTTGGAAGCTTCCACGGTTACTGCGGTTGTTCGTTATGAGCTTTAAATCAATATTTAATTGATGCTCCTTTTTAAGCACTGTATTGTTTTTGTAGGCTTACCATACATTTAACACTTGCCAGTACTTTATAAGTTCTGTGGTGTGATACAGGACGGGTTGCAATTTTTGTTACGCTCTCATTTTTTTTTAATGTTTATGCACTCACAACCCCGCACTAGGTTACCCTGTGTTGCGGTTGGCATGGACGTATACAAATATGACATCACAAACATCCATGATCCGAGAACAAATATTAATCTCTCACGTAAATGTCTGGCCCGGACGGGAATCGAAGCCGAGACCCATCGCTCGGCAAGCAGGATCATAACCCACTGGGCTATGGGGTCGTCATACTTAAATACTAAGGATTAGATTACGTTACATTAGGGTAATACATTACTTCAATACTAGGGAATTTGCTACTTTCATGTTGTAAATTCTCTATTACCATCAGTAAATTGACAGTCAGGTATGTGTTGCTCTAGTTCCACTGACAAGGCTTAAAGCGTACTTTTACTACGTTAATATAACATTCTAGATCCATTTGATGACTGGTGATTGGTTGGTGTTAGTGAGCTAGAGTGTTGGAAGTTTTAAAGCAGTCGAAAACCAGTAGAAGTCTTGAAGCAAAGGTATAAAGTATTACTTTTAACAGATCACTGAATGATACAAATCGCTTTTCGTAATTGTAGAGACTTCGAGCAATTCACCAATTTGTGGAGTGGAAATTGAAGGGTTAGGTAGGTATACCATGTTTTGTTCCCCAAAACTGGTAAAGTATTGGTCCTTACGCAAAGGTATCACAAACAGAAGAGACGACAGAATGTTCCTTCTGAAGTACAAAAGCGCTCATTATGTTTTGTCACTATTATTATTATCATTTACTGGTTGTGTGTGGGTTAAGTTACCTAAGGACATTGTAACCGAATGTCATCTTTTGTATGCAACCCGATTCTGTTCGAATCATTTTTTGAATTATTTGTTAAAAGCTTAACCAATAGCTTCTCACCATTAATGCCTGCTAAATTTTGCATTCACTGGAACGTTGTATTAGGTAACTGTATAATTACTTCGATTACAGCTCAATTAGCAACTGATTGCGATTTGCTCACGTGCAAACTTTATTGTGCGTATGTACCTAAGTACTTAGCACGTCGTTATTGCCAAATAACCGAGAATACATACAAATCGAATGTATTCTTAGAGAAGTAGGTTGAAAAGTTATGTAAATACATTTAATAAAAAATATATATCTGTGAGCGGCTTTGATCACTTGTGGGCTCGTCTGATATCTGTCTCGTCTGTCTCGATATATGTATAAGTATCCTAGCGACTCGTCCCGGCTTCACATGGGTACAATCGTCAAAAAAAAAATCCGGAATCTTATCCGCAGTTCCATCAAAGACCGGGCCCATTTGTGAATCAAAACCATAAACACATAAATAAATTCACCAAAATCGGCCCAGTCACTTAGGAGTACAGTGAAATATATACTTACAGAAGAATTTTAAAATTCTTCTATTATATTATATTATTTCAAAACATTAACTTTTTATTATTGTATTAATTTTGCTATCTGTGGTCTTAAGAACTTGCGCGTGAAAGACGATGTACCTTTTATTCTCGTTAGCCTATTTATCTATAAAAAAAACATTTCCTTCCAAGGCGCTATTGTACCATGCTCTCGTCAGAGCATTGACATCGTATCGGGGTGGGTCGAAGAACCCCCGGGAGCTCGAAGAACCCTCGTGGCTCTCGAGTGTTGTCTTTGTTCGCAGAAGCGGAGATGGCACGTTCGGGCAAAAGGGATGTGTAAAAAATATGCAGAGGGTTTGTAAAAAGAATGTAGGTTAATCGTTCTTGTGTCAGTTTTCGTTTTAGGAGGGACACCTTGCGGTGGGGACTTTAACTATCTGTAGATTAAAAGGTTTTTAGGTTAAAGTTACATAATTAAATTTAATTTATAAAACATGTATATTTGTAATTCTTATAATGTAATTCTAAAACCTTTTTAAATGAAATTTATATTAATAATTAGCATCCCGTCTGACTTCGTCCGGGTTGGACTATTAATAATATATTCATAATTATTAAAAACTATTTAATATCTCTTGCCTTGGTTAGACATCATTCGGTTAACTGACATTTTATATAGTCCATCATCTGCGCAATCACGTGTTCTCACTACATACTAATATTCATTAAATTCAAATTCAAAATCATTTAATCATGTAGGTATTCTGTAAATATACTTATGCACGTCATTTTTTGCTTCCACCACCGTTTCGAAAAGGCGTTTTAACGATACGATACGATAACGATAAAAATATTTTTATATGCAAACGCCATAAAATACCTAATTTTTTATGTTCGACAGGACTTAATTGTGGTTACCTAAGCATCCCTAAGTTTCGAATTTGGTTTTAATTTATGCACGAGGTACCTACCTAGTATGTATGTGAATATCAGCTGCAGATACTTGCGGATCTAAATGTTGGTACTAATTCGTGAACCATTCCTATAAAATGTTAAGAAGTTAGATGAAGACATACTTATGAAAGTGAGTCAACTCAACGCGCATCATGAGGTTGTTCAAGTTTGATAAAATCAGTGCTTAAGGTATATAATAATACCATATAATTTATAAATATAATGATAAGAAATTCACTTTCCATTAGACATTAAATTAAGATTAAGAAATACCTAATAACAAATTTGTACTGTAACCAATAGGTGGTAGGTACATAATGTATTAATAAAAATATTTACATTATTCGGTTCACTATCTTTAACTTCTTCTGTATATTTATTTTGTAATCAGTTAATTCAAAATGAGAAACACGTACATTTGAGTGAAATATATAGTTTTTGTCGGACTTGCAACTTTAATGCAAGTGAAGCCGCGCGCAAACTCTAGTATTTGTTAAAAGCCTATCTTAAAAAAATGCAGATACTATCTACTTCGTCTGTGTAAAATTTCAAGTCCATATCTGAAGAATCAAAAAAATTATTGCATTTTGATCAGAAATAGGCCCATATTTTCCATAGTGCGACGCCAGGGTTCCGTGGGATTTTTACTGCACTAAAATCCCCTCGGTGACTTTCCTCAGCAATAAGTAGAGAACTCCGGGATCTATATAGGAACGCAATACGAGCCGCCTGAGTGCGGTGCCCCTATCGGGGTCTACCCGGGGCTACTACGTCGTCCTTCCCGGGGTCGCTAGCCGGAAGGTTCGAGCTCCCACTCTCACCGCCCGCAACCCCGGAAGTCCCCTTTCAGTCGCCTCCTACGACAGGCAGGGGATACCGTAGCTCGTATACTGGTCCCGAGTTACAGGGACTAGTGATAGGACCTAGTACGTAAGCGAATTAGAATTTGAATACATCATCACACGTCTCGCGGATTGTTGCCAACATTAATACTAATTGAAAGTGATGGGTACGCACGATAATGTTTAATTCAACCAAGTTGCATGGATTGTTACGAGTGAAGAGTTTAACTGCGATATAAACTTAGTTTTATTGTATCCTGGGGATTTATTAAAGACTATACTAATAGTATTGTGAATTTTATTTCCCCATCACGTTTTTATTTTCAATTTTTTTATCTTAAATCAACCGACGGGTGCAAGCAATTTCTCGGTAAATAGGTTATTATAACGTTGCCTTTATAAAATGAAGTTTTTCGTAGTTATGCAAAGCTTTAATGTTAAGCCGTTTTGTGTTTCATATAGAACCGTACGTAGGTGATAACCCAGCGGTTTGAACGTCAGTTTTCCCAGCCCAGGTTCGAGTCCTGCACACAACATATTTTTTCTGTTATATGAGTATTACAAATCAATTATCATTTTAATTAATTTCGATAAATTAATTGAGGTAAATTTAATTGATTAATCAATTTTAAATATATAAGGTTTAAAGTCCCGAATTGTAGAGGTGGAATAAATATCTGTGTTGCTCTGTTAACAAAGATTTATTTTATTAAAATTTATACAAAACCTTAACTAAAAACACAAAAACAAACTAAACAGTTATATAAACCCTTACTTGTTAACAAAGAAACGACATAAAATTTTTATTATTCCACATTTGCTATACTAAATATTTTACACATTGAAATCTAAAACGTAGGTACATTTTAAAAACAAAAGAATAAATTAAAAAAAATCTCATCTACTTCACTGACATATATATACGAGATACTAAAGAGTTTTCATTTATGAAAAAAAAACGCGAAAGAAATACATATCCTTTACAAATGGCCCTCTCTGTACGGTATCCTAAATAATAATTATAAATTATTTCTCTTTAAACAATTCACAAGAGTTCACCTTGAACTATGTCGTCAGTCACAGCGGCTACACGATTTGACTGTTGTTATGGAGAAAGTAGGTTAGATACATTTGCATGGAGCCAAAAATCTTTTGAAATTCACAAAAATTATGAACGATTTCGAGAAACACAGCTGAATAACTAAGCTTAAATTAAAACATTCGTAGCCGACGGTACATGTCGTACTGCCTGCGCTGGGCGATAAACGGCGAAAGTTATGTTTGATGATTGACAGATATCTTAGCGGGCAAATAATTGGCTGGCGCCGCAGCTCGCCTAACGACAGGCGGCCGGAGGGGAACGGTGCGGATGCCGGGGAGTATACCACGGCTGGTGTGCCCGTGTCCACCTCTCTTCACTTCGCTCCACGACGCGCTTGACCACGGGAACTAATTTTATGTAATTTTCACGGTATTAAAGCCTTTTGTTATAAAGCCCACGTATTTACTTTACCAAGTCCCGTTTGGACTCACACAAGGCTCTGCCGAAAATGGAGCCCCACGGATCACCCTGGGTGTGGATATGCGTTTCAAAGTTTGGTTAGAATTTCCCGCAGCTAGAAAAGAATTGATTGAGAAGCGGACAATACTTTGATCTCACGACGACCTTGATCTTTAGACTCGGATCACTCTGTCTCTCGATGATTGAAGGTCTTCACGATACAGTATCACCGGCACTGAATTCCGCTTTCTATCGATTTATAACACACTCGCGGGATCCCGCATTCTACTTGATAAGGATCGCCAAAGAATATGCTAACTTTTACGTATATGGTTAGAATTTTGAATAAGAAGAGATGAAAACGAATTTTCTGGCCGGCCATGTTCATTAATCTTCTACACATTCGCTTCTTTTCGTGGGTAGGCTTTTTTCTTGTTACGTTGTTCGGTTAGCGTTGATTAGGTAGCCGAAGATTGCCAAGTGAATCCGCGAATCGTTAAACTGGCGGGAAATTTGAATACGAATAGTGAACAGAGAGCAACGCAACGTTTCCAAAAGAATTTGCTGTTATTACAATACGCTTTGTACGTACTGACAAAATGTGTAACAGTTTCTAGCAGGGGCTAATAGTCTCCACTATGATTGAAACACAGTTGTGGCCTGCCATAGCCTCTATCTTTAGCTAGGATGCGTTGTAGGACGAATGGTCGAGTATTATGTCATAGAGATGGTGTTGCTATCATTTGGGTCACGTTCCGCGTTCCGTTTGGCAACAGTATTCATGACTATCTCTGACTAATAAGACATGATTTTTGAGTCTATAGTCAGTAAATTTATATTTATAGATAAAAAGCCATTTAAAATTTAAATTTTATTTTATTTATGCAATATACTATTTATTATTCGTAAATGTAGTATGTTATTCGTAGTGCTTCCAGAAATTAAAATGTGAAAGTTTATTGTGGCTGTCTGCCGAACGAAGGGTCCGGGTTCGATTTACGGCCGAAACAAATTTGTATTACAGATATTTGTTCTTTGGCATGGACTTTTACCAATGTGTTATTTGTCCATTTGCTACTTACAACGAATCTTAGAGCACGCGTGTGAATGTGTGCGTTTCTAACTATTAACGAGCATAGTGAATGAATAAAGTCCACACTATGACATATTTTTGTACGTAAAACGTTAAGGTAACTTATTTTTGGTGTTTTTATATTTAAATGATTTTTATTTTTTCTATTAGCAACCCTTCTTTGTCGTCTCTAGTGTTACAGATGTGCATGAAGTGTTAAGAACTTACCATCACATGGCCAGCTTGCTCGTTTGCCATCTATCACCATAAAACTATAGTACCTGACGTAACCTCGATCTGAAGTGAGCCCGGCCAATAAGAGAATACTGTCGGAATATATTTCAATTTAAAACGTAGAAGACGAAAACCGTTTATCGTTCATCGTTCACGGTGTGACGCGTTAAGAAATTAAAACATGTTGAGGCACAAAGAGGAAAAATTGTGATACAAAAATTATTCAAGTCATTACATTTTCCTTTTTCCCCATTTATCCGCAATAAAGTATAGAATACTTTCCGTGTTCGTAGGGCGGAGGGAGATTGCTTACCCCAGATTTCCACCTGCATTCTTTTCCTATCGGCTCGCAAGGAATATCATAATTAAAATTGTGGTTTTTGTTTTGTAGTTGTGTTTTTTATATATTGATATGGAAAGCAAACTAGTTAATACGTCTTTTGTTCAAAATCCATTGCAGCCTTTTTACTTTTATGTTAATAGCCGACAAACGAGCAGACGAGCCGCCTGATGGTAAGTGGTAACTGTCACCTATGGACATCAGCAAGGCCAAAGGTATCACTGATGCATTGTCGACCAGGAAATGAGAAGAAGGTAAGAAAGAAAGTACTGTCTCTCAAGCCCCCAGCCGGTACACGACGATTTTTTTTGCGGTTGACTCAAGCAGGAGGGTGGTAGCTAGCCAGGCAGGCTTCACGGAAAGATAATAATACCAGTAATAATATTAATTACTCAATAATAATACTGATAATATATTCCATACGCGAAGCCCTACTACCAAGCAGGCTGGCTTCTGTCGCCTCTTACGACATCCTGTTCTGCCAGCACGGGATTGGGCGAGTATTCTAGACCGTCCCAATATGGCCAAATAGTGTTTTTGCAATTAACATACTGTATTTGAAGTAAAAAAGTTATATTTGAAGTCGGATATTTTGTAATAACCAGTGATCCGCCCCAGTGATGCACTTATGCATACTGACTTTGCATGTGTGTAATTGACTAATAAAGAAAATGAGAAGTGCCAGTAAAAAGTTTAAAGTACTGTTATGTTTATTTTATAACATGGCACAAAAGCTCATTTTTAAATTTTACAGAAGAGAATTTTTAAATTTTATTCGCATTTAATAATTTATTACTGGATTGTAGTAGCTTTGAAATTATTTATTGTTTTTGCTATAGTTTAGGGTAAAAAGCTTATTTTGAATTATAAAAGATCCTAATAAAAGACAACAAAAAAGGGTCCTGAATTGTGAGTTTGTTGCACCGAAGGTGCGATATGGCTCTATCTCCATTGGTTTGTGCCGTGTGTTCCCTCTCAGTCTATTAGTCAGATTTATTCAATCGGATTTAATTATTAATTTAATTGAACAGACCTGTCAGTGTCAAACATGTTTTAATGAGATTTTCATATAAACTTTTCATTCTAATTCCCGACATTCCGGTGGAATTTCTAACTATTTTATTTTGCGGTAACCTTGTCCTGACACTTACGAACACACATAAAAATAATCAGGAAAATCGTTGGAGCCGTCCTCAAATGATGATATTTCATATATGCGGTATTGTTTTTATTTTTGTTATTTAGGTCGGCCAGTGGTTATAACACTTTTACATCTCATACATTTTACCTCTTAAGGCAAACACGGTATGCACTAATTAATATTTATATTACTTTAAATTGCATGAGGTTTGCATGGTTTAAATTGCTATTGTGGTGGCCTAATCTTATTTTCAAATTCAAAATAATTTAATCATTTACGTATTTTATAAATACACGTATGCACGTCATTTTTTGCGTCTACTACCGTTTCGAAAAATTGAGGAGAACAAACGGGGAAAGAAACTCCTCAGCACATATTTTAAATGAGTATCTTTTAAATATACTTTTTTTAATGACTGAAGCGACATTTTATTTATATCTAATGACACATGGCATCATTAAATATTCTGCAATGACGTGGAATTACTTAATTAGCACCGAGCACTGCTCTACGAAATGGTACTCGTAAGGGTTTGATGCATCCTTCTATTATTTCGCGGTATGTTGTAATCAAACCTGCACAAAAGTTTGGAACAATCTGTGATTTCTTCATACGTGTAAGATTGTGAAGCCGTTAACAAGTAAACGCGTCTTCTATTCTTGCGTTAAAGCCAACCTCGTGCTAGTGATGCGCTCTGATGAAAAACGGATAAGCCAATGACGCTCCTGTTGGAAGTCGCTTGACTTATAACTACATAGCTTTTCAGTTGCAAGCTTGGCCATCACGCGATTCAGAACACTGTAACTCTTGGTTACTTTCACTATTAACATTACTTCCTTTTTGAAGCGAAGGTTGAAGGTGGAAATTATAATCGAATCGCTAAACACTGCACGATCACACCCCCGCACTAGTATCACCTGTGTTGCGGATGGCATGGACACACACAAATACGACAACAAACATTCAAGACCCGAGAACAAATATCTGTCTGTCACATAACGTCTGCGCCGGCCGGAAATGAAACTCGGGACTCTTCATTTGGCAGCAAGCTACTACGAGTACTAGTTGACTTATGGAGCCGTCTAAATATTGTGTTCGTTGTTGGTTTTGGTGTGTTATAATGTATTGATAACGCATCAAACAGTTTAAGTGCTAAGTGAATTAGTCAGCCTTTGATAATGTCGATAGCTCGAAGTTAATTACATTATCAGCGTTGTGACAACATCCCATCGCCACACAATACCCCGGTATATACGAGATCGCTATCACGTTATTGAGGGAGCTTGCTTGCGGTCTGTTTTCGGTAGTAATTAAGCGGTCCATGTAGGCGTCTAATCAGAGCGTGTTGTTCTTGACCCTAAAGCCGTCTGTTCATATCACGACACAATAGACAATAGACGAACGGCTGTGTCGCGTTGCAATGTAATCTGTACGGTGTACTGATAATCTTATCTGGAATATCCATAGAATTTGATGATATATTAAGTGATTATAGATTAATAGATGTGTTAATAATTATATTATATTGTGTTATTGTTAGATCTATGGTTTCAGTCAGAAGCGATCAACAAATATATTTGTTTGCGATACGTAACGATAAAAATGCAGCAAAGAAAGCGAGGCTTTGAATGTTACGCATTTTTTTTAATTACGCTCGGAATACAAATTAAATATTACTTGTTTAATTCATGGAGACATCTTGATCAAATCTGCTCCAGTTCTTCATTATGATCTCAAAGGTGTGTAAAGTTTGCCAATTCGTATTTGACTAGCGCTCTGGGTTTTCTTTTTTTCCATAGTGAGACTTCTGTGGTTCTTCTGTTGTTGTAAACTAGCCGGCGCGTCCTACTTCGTTCGGGTTGGACTATTAATTATATATATACATGATTATAAAAAAAATATCTTTTGCCTTGATTAGACATCATTAGGTTAACTGACATTCTATACAGCCTATCATCTGCACAAGCACGTTTTCTCACTAGATACCAATTTTCACGAGTTATATCGGGAGAGATAGACAGACAGACAGACTGACAAAAAATTTCAAAATGGATGTCAGTATGTCGTAAAACGAACATTTATCATGAAATTTGACAAAAAATGGAAAGTACAGACGGAGAAACATTACAAATTTATATAGATATACAGATTTTATATAGCTCAGCATCTGTGCAATCACGTGTTATCACTGTTCAGTACGGGAACATAAGAAAAAAAGAATAGAATATAGGACTTTAAGATTGTAATAGGCGTAAAATACATGGAGAATACAATTTTTAGGTGACGATATGTCGCGGTGATCGGCGCGTGAGTGGCTACCAGAGCGATGTTCGAGGTGTGGTAGGGCGAAAACCAGTTCTCGTTCAGTTGGCCCCCGCCTCCTCCAGCTACCGCAGACATGCCCGCGGTGTTAGTATAATGGCGTAGACAATCACTACATACCAATTTTCATTAGGATCGATCAAGTTGTTTTTGAGTTATCTGGAGACACGAAAATCTTAACAGATTTGTATAGTAGTATAGATATAGATAAGAGTTTGAACCGCAAAACGTCTGTATGCTTAACGTAAAATCGTTTAAAAATAAAATACAAAAATAGCCAAACCTTATGGACTTCAATAACTTTTGATTCTTATGACATTTTATATGTTGTAATCGTTTCAGTTATGATTTTTTTCTCTGCTTTAACACTTCTAGTAGACTGATCGCGGTCATTATGTGTCGTTCTTACTGGCCAACATAAATCGCTGCTGAATGTGACGAAAAAAAGGCAATGTAGAGGAAATTTTACGGTATGCGTTACCTTCTAATCAAAGCAAGTAGCTGTTGACCGTAAAGCATTCTATTCATAATGCGACACAGAGATAAGTTTGACGAGTAGTTGTGCAATAACCAACTGTGATCTCAAGACTGTATCCTCAAGTCCAAGACAATTCTCCTCGTGGTATAATACCCTAATGGGCAACGCTCGAAGCAATTGCAACGCAGACATTAGCGACAGTTTCCGGTATCATTCGGTTTAATTCTGTCGATATTTCAAAGTGCAATAAGGTTCTTTATAGGCTGGTTACGTCTGTCCTTTAAAAATTGTCTGTGAAAACTGTGTAATTCACACCTTTCAACGCAAATTTAGAGAGTTTGTTAACAATGGGCTTCATTGCGTTTTCCTACTTGCTCGAGGTACGCACGCGTGTGTTTAAACTCTTCACATATTTCGTGTTCGTTTTACAGCGAGGAGAGATCTCTGTCCTACGATAAAATTACGCCTAATTTTGTCGCAGTGTAAATGTAACGCGTACAGTGTGACGTGCGTTTGAATAATGAGGTGTACAATACACGTTGCAGCGCAGTCCGCTGGCGTTGGCGTTGAGCGTCCACCGAATTTATGTCGCTGTGTTGTTGGTGCAGAAGACCCTTTTGCGTGTTCAAACTAGCTGTATCCGGATTGATATAAAATAAATATTCGTTAGTAAAAAAGTATTAGTAGTCTAGTTTGAACGTCAGTCTTCCGCACGGGATTCAGTAATCCTTCGAATCCGAATAATTTGAATTTGAGTTTATTAAATTTTGGGTTCAGTATCCAAGATAAGTTAGGTCAAGTTATGAGGGTTCCATTTTTCATCGGATGTACAATACCTTATATAGTTTATTAAGCATAAAAACAAAACTTTAATATGAAACCTCATAATATTCCAAGGAACAATTTCACCGTTTTTCATTCAAGATGGCGAACATCGAATCAAGCTTATAAATCACAGAAAATAAAAAAATGTTACAAACTGCGGCCTGACTTGGAACGAGCACTTGTCTTGCATTTAAATGTGTCACGTGACATGTACCAGGGCTAGGGTTGGCACCTGGCATTTTGAATACATTCCTTTTACCTGCAACGATTTATACTATTTTAAAATTGTGACTGGCTCTTTAATAACTTGGGAAGTAACAAAAATACTTGTGATATATTGGAAGGTCCCAGAACCAAGAGATCCAAAATCGTTTCCGCGATTTTTTGTCTCTTTTACTATCAGGAAATAATACTTAAATAATTTTGCAAGAGCATCTTAATTACTTTATAAACTGCAATTATTAGATTGGTTGCAACGTACAGGAGCAACACATTTATCTCTATATCTCGGCATTAGTACAACATGTGTTGAAGGACAAATATTATTAGGTTATTTTAAACAAAGTTAACTTTTGAGACAAGGATTAAATTTTTCGTTACCTTTATTTTTAAGGAGAAACATATATTTGTGTGTACTTAAGATAGTTCAAACTTTTTTACCCTTTTCATCCTCTGCATATGACCACCACCAACATAACATAACCACCAAAGGAATATTTAAAACTAAGGATTTTCATCCTAACAAACAACTTATCTTTTGACATTTTAAAAGAGGTATTTACTAAAAAAAATCCTGGTGGATGTATTTTTTATTTAAGTTATATCTGTAAAAATTTTAAACTATTAGATTCAGTCATTTTGACTAGGTGTTCATAAATCAGTCAATATGAACAAAGTCGCAACTGGCTATGAGTGGTTCAAACCCTGTAGTATAAATATTCACAAGTTCCGCCGTATTGGGACGGCAAAGTATACTTCCTCCAATCCCATGCTGGCAGAACAGGGTGTCGCAAGAGGCGACAAAAACCAGCTTGTTTGGTGGTAGGGCTTCACGTAAGGATTAAATTATGAATTTTATGATTGTTATTAATATTATTACTGGTATTATTATCTTTTCGTGTAGCCTGCCTTGCTAGCTTATACCCTCCTGCTTGAGTAAGCCACCAAACGACTCGTCGTGTTCTGGCTGGAGGCTTGAGAGCCAGTACTGTCTTCCTTTCTTTCTTTGCATTTCCTGCCTGACAACGCATCAGCGATACGTTTAGTCTTACTGATATTCCTGGGCGACGGTGATCATTTACTATCAGGCCCGTCTGCTCGTTTTCGGCTATTTATATTAACAAAATGAGATTTCACACACCGCTATCATACTAAAGTACTGATTTTGTTGTGTGTCCTATCGGTAAACGATACTGGAAATATTCGCTCGATAGCAATGGTTCTTACGAAATGGTCTATCGGGTCATCTAAAATATATCTATCTGTTATGTAAATATATCTATATGTTAAATATATATATCTGTTTTCTTTTAAATAAATAGTTTCATTTAGTATTTTCTTCTTAGATTGAATAATATTATTAGAATAGATTTATTAATAATTTTCATCATACCGAGGTATATAAACATATAAATAGACGTTTTTAACTACATGACATATTTATGATCTCGATGTCGTGGACAGCCCTAAACTCCTCAAAATACTTCTCGTAGGCAAATTTATTTTTCTGTTATTCTAATATGAAAAGTCTTATTGAATACGTAATGTGACGTTTACTTCAACTCAAAAAATATATTTAATTATTCTACAATTTGTCTCTCCATGAAAAATAGAAAAATGTTCGAGCAGGACGAAAGTAAGAGATGGATGTCAAAAATTTGGCATCACGACACTTGCTTGAATTAAATATTTATATGTGAAAACAGTTTGCTCTACGTACAATATTATCTTGTTTTGATCTGTTACTCAGATTCACAATGGACCCATCACTGAGTGACTCACGTTGGTCTATCAAAGTAAAACCAAAGGACCACAACTGTCACTGTTGGCTATTCATACAATTATTAGCCCAAAGCATCGTAACAAGTTTCACGGGATGTCACTCCTGCAAGTATAAATATGTGTAAAAACCGACATCTAGAAGAATGAAATGACGTAAATATCAAGATTCCATATAAATAAAATCATTAGTCGCATGTATGAAAGACCAATTGATTTTTTTGTCAAGACAAGTTTGCTTGAAATAAAAAAAAAACCACTGGGAAAGTCGGAATTGTGGATGGTGATTTTATAGTAAAATTATACTATTATTATTATGATTACATAATAATAAATATTATTTAACACCAATTGCAAAGTACATAATTATCATTGACAAAAATAATATAATAAACTCTTATGTGAATTTTTATAATTATTGTGTTGGTGTTGGTGTCGTGTTCTAAGCTCAGATAAATAGTTATTAAATTAAACTAGTGCAGCCCTTGAAATTGCAACACCATACCAGGGTATTACACGTAACTCTATCTTACTGTAGAAATGAAAAAAGTAAAATAGATTGTTAACAGGCAACGTGAAGCCTGAACCCCCAGTTTTGATACCTGTTAAATACCAATGTACTCAATATTTTTAGCGAAGTGTTTTCTCATTTACTTCGTCAGTACTAACTGTAATAACTCCCAGAAATAATAAGTTCTACATGGCTTGTTTAAATGTTTATTTCACTTCAACCTCCTTATCATAACCAGTTGTTCTTCTCGCACCTTACTCTGACAGTAGACCGCTTGCAACCAGCGCCTCACACCGAATACCGATCCCATCGAGTGTTGCGAGCCCTTCTCTCTCCTGTCGTATCATTCGTGCAAGCAACGAACTACCCACATTATTACTAAAAATAAATTCTACCATCTTATATTTTTTTTGTTTTAGATTATCTTGATTAAAATTACTGAAACCTTACGTAACTGAGCGCGGACCGCTTATGTAAAATGAATCCTCCACCACCTATAAGCTGTGTTTTCATTAATTGCTTGAAAAATTATATATATTTTTTGTAAAAGCGTACACCCTCACGTACAAACAAAAACACAGCACACACAAACATATGCGTACCAAGAACGTTTAAACGATACACAGAGCTAGGTAGGTACCGTCGGCAGAATGTGTGTAGGTAGGTGTACGTGAACATGAGTAATGAGAGAGCGAATAATAAATCTTATTGCGACGTCACACCGAACGCGCGGGAATATTGATGGGTTGTACCGTTCGCATGAAAGCAACAAAAAAAAAATTAATGGCAAAATAATATAATTTTGTTAATATAAGAAATATTATGGAATCGTTACGTTTATAATTGGACCAGGATCAAATCATTGCCATTAACTTACCAGGCTCATTCATTCATTATTCAGTGTTTCTATTTATCAGCCTTTTACAACCCACTGCTAGTTATTTGGCCTCACCTAACTGACACCACTCCGACCACCCCTGAGCCCTCTGAATCTTGATTAATATTTACCATAACTTATGTTGAGTTTCACAACGTTATTATTTATTACAGTAACTACAAAACAGAAGCTAATACCAACATTAACATTTTATATCACTGGTGAGTCGTTGTCGTTTGAGTTACATTAATTTCGTACATATTTTTTTTATTTATGACAAATAAGTACAACTTCTTTCGGGCGTCGTACATATTATGGATGTTACGGATATGAAATTTCGAATCTGGATATGGATATGAATATATGAATACTATTTTACCGGTATTGCTTACGGTTACGACTATGAAATTATTTCGGCTTATCCGACTGTTTTGGAAAAATTATATTAGATGATTTAGGACCATTAAAGAATATTTGATGTATATACAAGGTAACACTTAGACTTTCACACTAGCTAATATTTAGTGTTATAATCATAGAAAAAATACCTTAAAAATAAAATATTAATAATAAATATATTGGCTCAGACAGCGAAAATCTGTCACAATGTGTTTAACTTAGACCAAGCCTCTATCCGAAATTATTTGAAGTTTCTTTTATAGGATTCGGTTACGGCTTCGGATATCTCATAGTTTCGGTTACGGTTACGGAGCTCCGTAGCATTACTGGTACATATCCGATTTTTGCTGTCGGTACCCAAGTCAGTACAACAGCTGCTGTTATTAGGTGGATTTTTTGACGCTGATTAGTTTGCGGTAACAGGATATTCGCAACGTGTTAGGATAAACGCAGTTTTTGGCTAAAATTATCTTTGCCAGAAAATATATCCAGCTGAGGATAATGTATTCTCCATTATTAAAGCTTTTAGGTCATGGAAGCGGCTATGAAGTTTATGTCGTCTGCATGCAAGCGCAACTGACATTACCTCCTGTTCCTGGTCTTACTCGTAGACTAAATTGAATTCGCAACATCTTTTCGGTATCCCTTAATCAACGGACGGAGATAATAATACTAAATCCCTTCTGAAGATCCCTTATGAAGGTCGCTAGGCTCTATATAATTTAGGATAATTCTCGAATAAACCGTACGTGATCTCTTGACAGAAGTGGTAGGGGTCTGAAAGTTCAGTCCGGAGACTGGAGATGGCATCTTGCACGCACTTATTATTTTTGAAATTATATGTCTGGTACGATTTAATTATCATTTAATTCAGTAAAGCTTTCGGCCGGGTGTAGTACAGTGCTCTACTCACACGGCCGTCCATTAAGGTACCCCTGAGAGGATAGCCCGCTTTTTGTCTGAATGGCATAGTAAAGTCGTAATTAACGATTGCTCTTAAGACATGAAACACATTGATGAGGGTGTTCTTCAAGGTTCTGTGCTATCTCCCACGCTGATCATACTGCATATCAATGACGTGTTACAGGAAACCAGTACTCAAACATCCATTGCAGCACGGATGACAGAACAGGAAATATCAGGTATAGCAGAATAAAACTTGTGTTTGAAATCGAGAACTCCCTGGAGCGGGTCTCAGGATGAGGTCGACTAAATCTAATCGAATTCAACCCCGAGAAGAGACAATTTTACTCCTTCACCTCTAAAAAAGCCCCAATTATCATTGTTTCAAAGGGACGGCGCTCATCGTTAACAAAAGCGTCGGTATTCTGAGAATTGACATCTGTAGTGATGTGCAATCGGCATTATCTCGATGTTAATTTTTACAGCCTGAACAGGGGGAACTGCGAGTCATCCGCTAAGGCTACGGAGTATTGCTCTCACATTTGGGTAGGGCCACCACAAGATCGACTCCATCCAAGTGAAGCTGTACAAAAATACGATGTCTGAATTGTAAGACCGACAGGTTAGAACTCATAAGCCTTAGGAGATACATAGGCTATTTATGTTCTATTGTTATTGTAACGGTGAGTGCTCCGAGGAACTTTTTTTTTTATTTGACTGGATGCCCATATCACCCTTCCATATTCGCAGTATTCGTCAAAGAATTAACTTCCATCCATTTTGAATGGATTCATGGCAATCCTACACGGTCCGATTGTCACGATTATTTTTGTCACACACGTGTTAGTTACCAAACTTTCTATTGAAATATACCCGGGGAGCTATGATATGGAGCTCTTCAAAAAAGGTGGAAAAAGAGCTCTCTTCCAAGACCGGCGTTGCAATGTTGACTCCTCTAGTTTTGCTTACGTTCATAGGCGATGGTGACCAATTACCGTTAGCAAACCAGAATAAAAACATCGTGAGGAAGACTGCATAGTTGGGAGTTTTAAATTATGTTCTCAAAGGTATGTAAGGTCTGCTAATTCACATTTGGCCTGGACGGCAGATTGTGGTCATAACCTTCCTAATTGTGAAGGAGATCTGAGCCCGGGACGGAGAAAAGACTTGTATATATTAAATGAAGTAAAACATTATTTGTTTACGTTCAAAAAATTCGCGGAGTGAATTTGTAGTGGAAATCAACTCCAAGAGGTACTTTACTTAAGTTATTTATATTTATTTGCATTGAAATACGAATTCAACGTATGTATATTAGTCTGTGGTGTAACAGTCGCAAAAGTAGAAATCGTTGGTGAGGAATATAGTATACGTAATAATCATCAAAGTTAGACAAATTATACTAATATTGCATAAAACTACTTTGTTTTAAATATATCTTGCCAAGCTATATATATCTCGGTGACCCTATCGATCCTTTATTTAATAATTCGAAAATTAATGTATAATAACTCACAGCACGTTATAAATAAAATCGAATTTTCACCGCGGGCGGCCACTAGTACGAGTATAAGTTAAAAACACGCAATTTAAATATTGTTAGCACCTTCCGCACGATAAGCGTGCGATAAGTTTTTTTTCATTAATCACCATCACCAATTCATCAATTTTATAACTAAAATAGCTAGGCATATACATGTATAATAGCTGCTAAAACAGTTATGGATATAAAGCTAGAGGTAGATATTCTGTTCACAATTATGTTATTAATACACCAACAATGGTCAGAGCATTGTGGAAGTTTTGACGTGTGCTGTCTAACTTCCTGTATATGAGCTGTCTGAGAAATATTAATGGATGCTGAAAAGGGATTGTATGTTCACCGAAGGATTGTAGTATTTATGTACTTACATGCTTTGCAATGAACGTTTGCAATGAACATCTCAGTTAATGCGACGAGCGGATTCCTTTCGTCTCACTTAGTCGTCGGCCTAAAAATTATGTTTCGAAGGAGGATAAAAACATACATACTAAAAATAAATGTGACTATGAAGACATAATTTAAGAGATTTTCCAAATACTTGAAAACAATAAAAAAACATTCATGACGATAAAATAATTAAAGAAATTACAAAATAACCGGACCGAAGACAGAGGAAATTAATTATAAAAGACGTTTCACAAGGCAATGTTTTAAAGTTTTAAATAAAGCATGTGAGAACTAAAATATTATATATGAAGGCATGTTAATAGCTAAACATTACGGGATATCAATTTGCTTATAATTTTTAATATTAACTGCTAAATTTTTGTGAGGAGCTGGAGTCGAGCATTAAACACGGTAGTCAGTTTAACACTGTTTTATTATTTAACCGAAATGGCGCGGGATGCAACCTCGCACGCACACATATAAACCAAGATACACATACTTAATACTAACAGAAAAATAGTAAGTTGATCAACTTATAGATCAAGGGTCATTGATGAGTTGTTTATCCAAAAGAAAGCGATTAAATATCTCAAGACCATAGAAATAATGCAATACAATCTAAATAACTTACAAACCTTATCATACACGAGGACAGTCAGAATTAAAAAGAGTGGTACAAATTGTAGCGTATTCCTACAGGTCATTCACACCATTGTTTCACCAGCTTTATACTTACCAAAATGCCTCTATTTTTGTGTATACCTAATATGAACTATAGTTATCTGCACAAACTATGTCAGTCTGCAGGGCATGTTGAACCTCGTGTGTACCGTTAATTTAATCATTCAATCAATATATATTTATTAAAGTTTCACAATAAACTAAGCACCGAAGGTAACACGAGTTCCGACTCGCCTTTGTCGGACGGAATGCTCACATTCTTTCTCTTGCTTTACTGCATGTTTTTTATCTGACGTTATTTGGTTTATTCTGTTTATACTACCAGTCTAGTTTTCAAGTAAAGGTTTGATAACCTTACAATTACAACTAATCTTAGCATGCTATTCCTTGTTTTTGGCTACATTGTATATCATGATATCGAAGCCTTGACGCACAATACATGTCGTTACTACCCACGAAGTAGCAGCTGCAAACGAGTGGTCCACGTGATGGATGGATGATGCGTCATCAGATGCGAAGTTGACGTGTTCGTAGTATTTCTAAATAACTGAGTAATGTATTTCTAGATATACGATGCTATTGAACAGTTGCAATGTATGCTTTACGAGAATGTTTTTAATATTAAATTTGGTTCGCCTGCAACATTCGCTTTCAGCATCAAAATTGATAACGTTTTCCGTTGACTAATTACGTCAAGGACAGCTGTACAGTACTTCGTTATTAAAATTCAGATGAAACATGTTCACGGCCACAAATTTGTTACCTAGATGATTGTTACTTTTTTTTAAAGAGAAAACGTAGTTTTCGGTGACCGGAGTGTTCGCAGCACCGTTGCTATGACTCAACCGTCACACATACATACACACACAAACACACAACTCTTCCTGCAACGGAGTCTAGCTAATAACAGTGGCTTTGGCAGGCTTATTTGCAAGGAACTGTTACACATTTCATTTGTAATTATTTTTAACTGTGAAATCTTGTTGGAACATTACAATGCTCGAATTATCCAATTATCAGCCCGCGAAGATGTCTGGACATGACGCCAACAATGCTGTCCATCCGATATATTATTTTTATTACTTTATACTTAACATAAGCAATAGGAGCAGAAGTTAAATGGAAGTTTAGACCGTATTTAAGTATTCTCGTTGGTATACAACGCTCGCGGCGCTGAGTGTCCATCAATAGCCGTAGTAAAGTTTATGCAAAACGCTGTAGCTAAAGTCGGGGAAAGTTTGCGCTGCGCTGATCACCGTATTTATATATAGGAACATATTTTCATACTGTGTAATGACGCAACGTTTATGAAACTTTTACGTGTTTCTTGAATGTAAATGTGAGATGTTCGACCGCGTCGACAACGCACCACATGAACCTCTAAGAGGGATCGCGCCACTTCACGCTTGATGGCTACCCACTGCCGCGGGAGATCTTAGTCAGGATAGCTTCCCGCCCATCTGGGGAGCTACTGGCTGCGAACCTGGCAAGTCTTACGGATAAGGACCGCCCTGCTAAACAGCTTAACCCCTTCCACCGGAAGACCCTTGTTCTCCCGACACGCAAACCCTCGCCACACATGCCATGAGAGTGCAGTGGCGAAGGAAGACCCCGTAGTAGTAGTAGAACAGGGACCAGTGATTGAAATTCAACCGTAATTGTTAAGTTATATCCTGTTTCAAAACAATATATTACTGATAATTTTTAAAGTGCGTAAATCAAAAATTGATTGAGAAATATAGAAGTTAAAAAAAACTGTTTTGTCTATACGTTATTATGAGTATATATAGATAAAGTAATAATACATTAAGATATTTTTGAAAATGATATTTTTCGTTATCGATATCCTCTGTATCGTTCCTAAGTACATTTAGTTGTCATCCTTGACTTTCCGTTTGCGCAGGGAAAAAACATGGGAAAAATTTAAAAGACTTAAGTAATACTTGGCAGATTTGGAACTTAGAAATGGGCACATTTTTCGTTTACTCGCAATAACAAAAAAACGTTAGTATAGATTGTAATTAATTAATATGAACGAGAAAATAACTGGCGGTTACACAATTTTAACAGGCGTGGTCTTCACGTCAAATCGGCGTGACACCAAAATCTAAGTGCGACAGTTTTTTTATGTTAGTAGCCGACAAACGAGCAGACGGGCCATCTGATGGTAAGTGGTAACCGTCGCCTATGAACATCAGCAAGAGAAAAGATATCACTGACGCGTTGTCGGCCAGGAAATAACAAGAACGTAAGAAAGAAAGCACTGGCTCTCGAGTCCCCGGCCGGAATACGACGAGTAGTTTGGCGGCTGACTCAAGTAGGAGGGTGATAGCTGGCCAGGCAGGCTTCACGAAAATAATTAAACCATGAAGACCATATATGATAACCATGAAGAAGTTTACCATGAAGTACCAGTAATAATATTAATGACTAAATAATAATACTGATAATATAATCCTTACGAGAAACCCTATCACCAAGCAAGCTGATTTCTGTCACCTCTTTCGACACCCAGTTCTGCTAGCGGGGGATGGGGGAGTATTCTAGGCCGCCCCAATATGGCCAAGTTTCCGTCAGACTGGCATGGTGTCGACTGCAACTGTATCTTGCAATATTTTTGTGCTATATGTATATTTAGATTACAGAATAGATAATAATAATGGTAATAACAGAAGGAATCAATTTGTAATGACGGAATAAATGTTTTCTTTAGGTTTTTATCCAAAACAACGCAACATAAACTTTCTAAATGTTTGATAAAAATTAATATACAAATATATCAAATGCTATTTGTATCTGCAAGGCACAAGTTTTTTAAAGCGAGACCGGGTTACAAATAATGAATAAAAACGATTACACGTACCTTTTAACACTTGTTCAATACGTACATATATGTATACAGGATGATTGGATTGAAATAGTCAAGGAGATTTGAAGGGAAAATAACAAACTAAATCCAATTAATTGGACGCAGTTAATTAGCTGCTTTATCCTACGCTCGTCCCGAGAAACACATTATTTCAGTGTAATATATAAATGGATCGCTTACTAATCACTAATTAATAATAATATTTACTCTGAAGATTTGGCTTCTAAAAGAATATTAAATATTATATAAGACCATCGTGTAGGATAATAGAAAAATATAAGAAAGTTTTGCCACAAAAGGTACGTGCGATGGCTTATTAACGAATAAATAAATGCTTAGTAGGCTTAAAGAGGCAGTGCTTGGAGCCTCAGCGGGATAATATTCGCAAAGACGAGATCCGGCAAGGAACTAAATTACCCGACGTAGCTCAAAGAATAACCGATATAAAGTGGCAAGAGGCTAGTCATATGCGTACGAGTATGTCACAGAAGTAATGCCCGAAGAGGGAAATGAGTTTTTGGGTGGAGTTAACGGCTCAGTAGAAGTTGTGCGAGACGTTATATGTAGCATAAAACGAATTAAATATATAGTAGACTTCCAGGCAGCTTCTGTAAAATATACAGTAATACAAACCTTGCCACTTTATAAATAAATTGTCAATAATTGGACTACAACGCCATCTGCCGGATCATATCGTAGCTATAAATGATTTCGCAAGGAACAGTGGATTAGACACTATTAACCGCTTTGGCTTTGACTCAGAAAACGTACGCTTTATAGCTCATAAAAGTAATAATTGTTGTTCAATTTTATAATAAATCAGTGAATTTCATGTAAGACATATTTTATAGTTTTAGTGTGTTGGTTGTGCTAGTTTTACAAAAGAGAATATCGATTTTTGCAAAAGCTGCAGAGAAGCAGTCAAATTTTGTTTACTACCCTTGTACCAGAATGTCCGTTAATGATCTTTATGGTATGATTGATGATGATATTAAATTTTTAAATCTTATTACAGAGACGAGTTTTCTATGATATATTGATATATTAATATAATATATTATAATATAATTTAGAAATGCCAAGTATCATCAAAATATGTTTAGTGGTTTCTCCGTGACACGTGCACAGACAGACAATCAGATAGACAGACAGGCAAGAACTCCAAAAAAATTGATTGTGGCCCTGTATCGATAATAAACCTACCGACATTGAAATTAAAAAAAAATCTCCTGTGAATCTCTATCTCTTGTTTAAAACCGTATTAAGTTCAGTAGTTTTTAATAGATAGACAGTTAAACAGAGAGGTTTGTAACATGTCGCGAACATTCTTTATTATTAATTGACACGAACGTCTAAGCGACGATTCGCGTAAATATTTGTATCATTTAAGAAAGTAAAATATCTATCATAATTTATCATTCGTATCAATAACGATCCGTGCGATATATAGTAGAGAAAAGATAGTTCTTTTAAATCTTGTTGTTAAGATAAACAGGTTGTCCAATTCCCTTTGTGTGCGGATTCGTGTAGTTCTGTTTCCCTTATTTCCGGCTGGCGTGCACGCTGCAACTGTACAGTGTACAAATGCAGTTTCACGCACGTTGTCATATGGAGAAAAATATATATAGGATGGTTCGTTAAGTTCGCCAATGTATCTAAGATAGGTAAGGATATAGGGGAGGGAGGATACCTTCTCGTGTCTTTGAATCCTAGTCAATCTTCCCTGTATATCGTGCACTCTGGTAAACAATGGATGAGGCTATGGCGTAATTTTCGAAGTATGTTTGTTTTGTAACCATCAGCTTAATTTTTTCAATTTTCATACATGGTTTTAAGATATATTAGGTAATTACAAGTTACCTAATATATCTGTAATTTATACATATATACCTTATATAAGGTATGTAATACATACCTTCCTTCGAAAATTGTGTGACTGCGCGTGTGATCTTCAATACGCTCATTGGCGGCAGTGAGGACTTACCATCACGTGACTTGTCAGCTCATTTGTCAGACGTTACCATTAAAATGATAGCTTTTTAATATACCTTGGAGATTTAGTCAACTCTCTTAATTAAAAACACTTGCCCTTACGTAGATGGAGTAGGGGTATATCTTGTAGATTTAGCCGATTGAAGTGCATATCATTTTTCCGCTTAATACATTGAATGTTCACACACAGGGTCTAAAACGCCTGGTCCGTGTCTCACTGGTGATATATGTCTAAGATGTGTTATTAAGCCATAGTTCCGCGGTACACCTATCTTAATACAGGATTTCTTAAACCTAGTACCGCAAAAGAAGCAAAGTTTTATCACAGTGAGAAACAACGTTGATTAAACCCAGTAGTAAGTGCATCCGTACCGCACTGTGCGCTAGTTACGAGCGGCCGGTGTTGTGCGTCACAATTCGAGAGAACACCGTGTCCAGTTATCAACATCTCACAACATCGAAACGGTGCCATACACAATTATATTTGAATAGTGATGTTTTTGAAGAATTCATAGATACGGATTTCAAATCTGCATATCATATGAAATTAAAAATAAAAACGGTGAGTTACTAATAATTATTTCCAACTGTTTAGTACATATGTACAAACATTCATAAGTATAGATGAAGTAAGAAGGCCGTAGGTATGGTGTTAAATACATTTTTTCATAAAACTTTATCTTTTCAATACAAAAAGATATTGTGTAAACACTATTTCGCAAAGGGTTTGAAGTAGAGATGTTCCAGATATGACGAAAAACTTCATTGAATATAAAACCTATTTTTGTTGAAGCCGCTTCAAAGAAAAACATCCGTAAGTCTAAGAAAAATGGCCTTATCGATTTTTAAATTCCGAATACTTATCTGCAAAAAAATTCTTATTCAGTGCGCGGGATGCGTTAAACCTAATTTTATTTTAGCTACAAATTCTTAAAAAACTAAGCTCTTGATGAACGTCTTCAGAATTAGCTCAGTCAAGTCATAATTAATAACGATCAAGACTTAAACTTAGAACAAGGTTTAAAACGCCCTGTACCGCACGAATGGAGAGTAAAGATAAATCGGTGTTTCTTTAAAAGTGCCCATTAAGGCAAGTTAAATTTTGCTCGAATCTTGAAAAAAAAAGGATAACGTAAGTAATAAATATGTTTCTGTATTTAGAAAGCTTAAGATGCCCGAATGATGCCAATTACGAGAGGCTTCAAAGTCACTTGATAGATCGTAATATCACATTGATACCAGATAGAGTTGGTTACCATAGCAATTACACAAAGGCTGTTTTAAACTTGGTTTGAGAAGAAATGATGTTAGCTATGTCTCGAGGGTAAAAATCTTTATCTACCAATAATTTTCGGCGGTATTTAATTGGTCGTTATGCGACCTGTGACCTCACGTCACTGATTCTTTAGTTAAGAGTTCAATAAGACGCGTCAGAAGCAGGAGAGATGGACTTGGATTAAGTGAGAAACTCTACGAAACATATTTCGCTCTAGTACTCGTATGATCAAAACTAAAAAATGTTCAGCAATGCTCTCGCTAACACACCTCGCCAGCTTTGTGTGACTCCTTTGTCCGAGTTTCTGGCTTTTGTTTTCGCTAAAACTCCACCCGTATAATGCAGGCTACATCCGCAGGATTTGTTTTAGAAAAAAATACTTTTTATGGAACCAGTATTGAAATAATTTACGACGGTATTCGCTGGGGATTGGTGATGTTCGTTCAGTATGTGTTCAATTTCATATAGAAGAAAATAATATGATAAGTTGAGGCCGATGCTTGTTGTAATAATGATCGCGATAGCAATAGGCATTATGATATTAGAAAGAAAACATATTGTTCATCGGCAAACAAGGCAGCAAGTGCGACTTTTTAAGTATTATAAAGAAAACAAAACAATACCCCGAATTATGCTGATGCATCTACTGTGATAAAAAGGATATTATGATAAGAGATTCACTTAGAGAAGTATTTAAAGAAATCAATATTGAAACTGTGGTGTCAAATACATTTTAGATGATATATCTATGAAATTATTTATTATTATTATTGTTATTAAATTAATACTAATTTCCGCATTTTAATGAAATTAAAATTAATGAATTTCCGCAAAGTAACGCCTTATACTATAAAATATTATATTTGTTAAAAATCCCCTGAAATATTTCGTAAGAGGAGTGATGTTCACAACATTAATATTACAACTAAAGCTAACTTGATTGTACCAATATCAGACTTAGTAAAACTGGTGGCGCTTTCATAGGTAGATATGTAAATATTTATAATAAAATTTCGTTAGAATTGAAAGAAATGGCATACTATAGATTAAAAACTCACGTCTCCAGCATTTCTATGAAGAAAGGTTATTAATTTGACTTTCGAAAAGTAGTTATAAAACCCAACTTCGAATAAATTTAATTTTATTTCATTTAGGATATTATGCTACAGCATATAAACACTGCAGCACAGATTTTCAGTGCCTCCTTCAGTGGATGATGGTTAAACAGGAAAATCAGACGCCACTGTGCGTTTGTTCGCGCTATTCTCAGAAATAGCTTAACTGATTTCGTTATGGTTTTCACTAATATATTGAAGTAAGCATCACTTAATATTTAAAGTTCCTTTCATTTCAATCCGACCATAAATAAAAAAGTTATAATTTAATATTGTAATTTCTGATTCACAGAACGAGGAAAATACAGCCCTAAAACAATGCAGGTGCTATTTCTAAGCGTAAGGTAGTTTTTATGAAGCGAAGCGAAAGCAGTTTGTTAGTTTATAATATTTTTCAGTTGTTCCTGTTAGCGTCTTTGGATGGCATATGAACGATAATTGGGTTAGGCCCTATCTCCGAACTTCTTCAATAGTCACTTTAAAGAGCTTTAATAGTGCGTTGAGTGTATATAATAAAGGAATAAAATCTATTGTCACCTTGCGAACAATAAGTGATTACATATTGCTTTGCCAGAAGGTTCAGACAAAGCGTAAACGTCTCGTTGGAGTCAGCGACGTCAGCCGTTGGATGGCATAGCGCGAGGCGTGCAGGAACAAATGAAACGATTCAATATTTATTCAATAAATATTCGAGACGGCGGCAATCAGAGGCGGCGGCAAACGTAGATGGGCTGTTCTTGGATTAAACAATTATGTATAATGGATGTGGCATCCTGGGAAAATTGCGGCATCCATTTGTAAAACAATGTTCGGAACAACTCTGGTTGGTGGGTCTTCATTGTGGGACTAATATATAAATCTTATTAATAATTATTATAATAAAATTTTTAATACGTCGCTCCACACTAAATTTTTGAATAGAGGCTGGATTTAGTGTGTAAATAATGTTAACGTTACATACCAAGATACCAAAATAATGACATGATTGTTAGTTATTGGTAACAGGGTGCGCCACAGTACAAAAGTAATGTTTTAATAAGCTTTTTAAAAATGGTTCTGTGTAACACAGACGTCGGTCATTGTTAAGATGTCACATCTAAAAACCCATCCAGTCTTACTATATTCATGATTCAAGAAGGAGGACTCGCCGTCAAATTAACTGAATGCGGATTGCTTGCTAAATCAACTGTGCGCTTTGACGGCGCCATCTAGCGAACATTTGCCAAATTTTCCGCTACGTCTTCGACTATATTTTGCCATATTTTGTTTGCTCTAATGTTTCTTAATTTTATTCTTGGATGTGAAAATATGCTTTTTAAGCGTACAAGAATTCTTTCACCTATAAAACATTGTCACGTGGCTGGAGGCGTACCTATAAAATTAATTACCAGGTTCATTGTAAGAACAAAAATAGTAAACGGTCACGCACTCACAGCCCCTAGTAAGTCCCTAACTTCCAAGATCGCGGATGACAAGGATGCTCAATAAAGACATCAAAAATAACGCTGGAACCAATATTTTTCTACCATGTAATATCTCTCCCATCTCGTTATTTGGGTTTGTTATTGGGTTGGTCTCATTAACCATGAAGCGGTATACAGGCAGTATAACGATGGTATCGAAGTTTATATTTCATCACCATCATTACAAACCATAATTGTACCACTGTTTGGCTCTTTTTTCACAATGAGAAGGTAAGGCAATACTCCGCCACGTAGCCAAGTGCGGGATGGCAGACGTCACAGAGCATTTTAATCATAATCAACCTCTATTGTATCATTCGTAACATTACACAATATGTTAAGTGGTCAAAGTATGATACCCTGTTGGGTGTAAAATGTACTTTATTTATATCTTTACAAATACTATAAAGCAAGAGTGCGAATTTTGCGAGTTTCTCTGTGATATCCGGAACTACATTGCCTATTTAAAAACTTCTTTTACCCTTTGAAGGGTATATTTTTCCGGATGGACATAAAACTGTTATATCATGTATATGTATCTATATAAAAAATAATTTATATTTATACATATTTAATAGAGATAACATTTTGAGAGCCTTTGTGAATATCATGGGGTCACGCAGGTTTCCGCGCGATGATGTCTTTCGCTGGGGCAAGTGATAATTCCTTTGTAACACGCACATAATTTGACAGTAAAGGTGTATATGGAGATCAAACAGTCTCCCGTGCGAGATACGACGTTTTAACTATCATAGTTAAAATATAATCAATATTAGATATTACATTAATTTTTATAATGACCTCACCTGGGAATCAGTTGCGCTTTGTGAGATTACAGAATCGCCGTGCTGATCGTAGGCCAAAGTGTGGTTGATTGTCAATATAATAATTTTTACGGCGAAATTACATTCCACAACGCTATATGGATAGAATATTCAATATTTTATAAGTAATGCTAAATAAATACCTTTTACAAAATTAGAAGATACAATAAATATCAATTCAGAATTCCTGTGACAAGGTTTACAAGCCGAAGATGAAAAAATTCTCGACTATTCCCACAGCACTTACGAAATTCGTCACGAAAGCTCATGACAAATTCTCCTTAATATCTCAAAACAAGTGCAAAGTATAAAATTCTACCGTTTGGAAACTTAACCACTGAAAGGAACATGTGTAAAAATTTTCGCCAATTTGTTACTTGCGAAAGCGATGAGGGATGTAGGACAAGAGCTGATTACGGTTTAAGCTTATTTCACTCGCTCTTTTTTATTTTTACGATTTGCGATAGTCAGTGATCGCTTAAGTTAAGCAACTTTGGGCGCAGTCTGTAGTTGGTTGCGAAGCGAGTGGCTAAATGTGTTGATGACTTCGGTGAGAACGTTAAGTCGTCGGCTTCGGTTATTATCGTCAGAAAGGACTCTTAAGCTATGCCCGAAGCCTTCCGAGGGCATAAAAATTTCTATTTCCAACATTTAGGTTGGCCACTAACCTCTACCAACAGGACGGTGTAGTGGCTTACACGCAAGCCTTCCTCAAATAATATATAAGGAGACACCCATGCCTTAAAGATTTGCTAATGGGTTTGGAACCTCAGTTATGAGTTTAAATGTTTAAAATATAATTGAAATATGTTTTGTAATTTGACGACTCTATAGCCCAGTTGGTAGTGTATAAACGAGCTGTCTCGGGTTCGATTTCCAAAAGGGATAGACGTTTATGTGACAAATAAATGTTTATTTTCGAGTGATGGGTATTGGTGATATTATTTGCATATATCCATGCTTCCCGCAATACAGGGAATCCTAGTGTGGGGGTATGAGGATTTATTTATTTTATTGTCATTTTAGCTGCAATTGACAACAACTGATTGTAATACTAAAAGCTAACTGTAAAATAAGATAATGTTTAATTCAATTCTATATATTCTAAGCTTTATTTATGTATATAGTTTTCTTTGTATTCGTGTTCCTTTTTGGACTTAATTGAAGTTTATTGCAGTTTACTCATTAAGAATCTATTTCTATTTATATATAATTATAAGAATTTTGGCTCCTAGTATGGAAAATTTAAGAGGAGTGAAATTTTCTCGGGTTTTAACTAGAATGCTTTACGTTTTTCTGTGCACCTACTTCAAAGATATTTGTACATAAGGAAAAAACTCAATTGTACTTCGGTGCTGGCACAAACACTTTAATGTCATTATTGTACTGAAACTCTGTATTTAAGTTTTTTTTAAGTGTTAACAGCTGAAAAAGGAGCATAGGGGTCATGTGATGGTAAATGGACACCGTCGCAAAGGCATTAACGACGCGTTATCAGTTAAGAAGATAGTTAGGGACCTTAAATTACTGGTTTTGAAACTCTGCTATCGAAACATTTAAAAGCATTTTACAGTTGATTCTAGAAGAAGTTTTATAGTTAAACATGAAGGTGAAAATCTAAAGGCATAAATCTCAAATGAATTAAACCTGGTGGTCTGTACACTGATGCTCTGTAGTCCAGAGACTTCCAACAGAAGTGATGAGTATTGACCATAGTCCTTGTTTACCAGAATGCATCACGAGTTGCAGAGGTTGACATGGAGTCGTTAATGGATAGAATGCTTAATAAATTAAAAACCAAAAGCAAACAAGTCGCCAGCTCCTGGCGTACATGTACTCCCAGAGGGCGTTAGTTTCGCGAGCCGATGTGTTGATAAATGTGACTTGCGCGTGTTGTTACATATTTCTACTTCCGTCATTCTTACATACCGTATATTATACATTGAACAGATACATACTTTTTGAATTGAAAACTACCTTAGACACGCCACGGCTTTTATACTCGCGGGCAGTGAAAGTAAACTGGCCGTTAGGTTTGGATTGGTAATGGTGACGCTAAATCAGGTAAAACTGAGAAAATACGCTCCAGTCGGCTGTAATGAAGTTATTTTTTAAGTCAACTTAGCGAGGTTAAATTCCCGGCAGGAGCAAACATTTATGTCACAGATAAATGCTTGATTTCTTTCGGATCTTGCGTGTTTATAACGTCATATTTGTGTATGTCCGTCACCTGGAACACAGGGAATCCTAGTAAGTGTGTGAACGTTTATTTATATATAAGGTTTATACGCTGATATTTGATGATGTTATTCAAGCTGCAATAACTACTGACTGTAATACTAAAGGCTAATTGTAAAATAAGATAACTTTTAATTCAATTCTATATCTTCTAAGCTTTATAATTTTCTTTTCTTTGTATTCGTGTTGCTTTTTGGAGTTAATTGGAGTATATTGGAGTTTACTCCTTAAGAATCAATTTATATATAAGGCCCCTAATATGGAAACTTTATGAGAACATAATTTTTCTCGAGTGTTAACTAAAATGCGTTACTGCCGCAATCTATAACTCAGTTCGGCTAGATATTTATTAAAAAGATTTGCTGAGGAGTTTCGAAAGAAACTCATTTCATGAAATACTTGAATTAATAGCGAATATTGAATTTGAATAAATATTGCAAGGTAAAATTAATAACACCAATTCAATATAAAACACTCCAAAGCTGGTACAATTGTTTTCTATTTTATTCATTTCAACAATTTAATTAAAACGGGGCTCGCCCTTTGTCTTTGGAACATTATTGTCTACTTAATACAAGCGAAGTAATATAGTGAAGAGTACATACCGACATTATTCAAAGAAATATTTGCCCTGTCTTGAGTTAATTAATGCATAAAAATACTTAAATTGTAATGTATACTTTGCCATTAGCCGTAGTGTTTTTTTTTTATTACTATTGGAGAAGTATCTGTATATGAAGTTCTATCACTGACAACCCTATAGTTAAGTTGGTGGTAACCCTACATACTTAGTTAAAGGTTCGATATTCGGATGGGACAGGTATACATACAATATAAAATACAAATGTTCTGGGGTTATCAGATACGGGGTTATTATATAGTATAAATTATTTTAACTCTGCCTCTCTGTGTGACCGCGATAATCTCAAAAACTTCTGTACGGATTTTCATGTGGTTTTTACCATTAGGTAGATTTTTTAAACAGAAAGTTTAAAATGTATGATTAAATATAAATAAAAATATGAAACATCTTATAAAGGCGAATTGCAATTGGGTGCTGTTACACCGCAGCTAAAGATTCATGTTTCCAGAAATAATGCGAAGGGTTACTATTGTATTTATATAATTCTGTATGTTCATAACACCTTGACAAGGAACTTTTATCCTAACCGTATTGACTCAGAAATTTTCCAACAATATTTTTGTACAGACGACGAAAAGTTCATAACTTTCATAATCTTATCTCACGCCGTGCTAGACTTATTTAATTAATGACGGCTTCTACAACATAATATTACATAATAAATCAATAAACTATCGAAAATCTCCGTCTTTTAGTTACGTTGTGGGCGTTCGAAGGGAAACTTGCTAGAAAGCTTCAGACGCGGGCAAGTTGTGTGAGAATATTGTAGGGACAATGGACAACTTTGATATTGAACGCGCAGCAAATAGCTTAATAATTTACATTCATATTATAAGCAACGCGCGGTCAGGCGTTTGATGGGTGAACGCTACTAGCACAATTAATGAGGGCCTTCGTGCTTCGTGCTCATGCCTCGAGAGGCAATCGGTTCCTGTTACTGAAGTTATATAGCGCCGGTTGAATTACACCAGTTTTCGGATGGCTCACGAACTACTGACACCATGATAAAAATTAAAAATTCTTTGATGATTTAGTTATTCTGTAAATAGACTTATCACGTCATTTAATGCTTCACTGCTGTTCTTTCCAAGAGCTGCTTTGTTGTTGGTTTCAGTATTGTAATTTCGAGAAAAGTCCCATGATATGCAATAGTATGATGAATAAATAAATATAAAATGAATGAGCAGAAACTTATTGTCGGTCTTCGCAGGTTCTAAACGTTAAAGTTTAACATGAAATTTGACATTGGCGAATAAGGTGCTGAACTTAATTCTTCATAATCAATATGCAACTGTTTATGCTTATAAATTATATAGAACCATAGGCGACATGTTAAAGCTCAGCTTGTAGGTAAAGGTGATTATGGTATTGTTAAATTATATGTTCAATGATGAGGACGCCTGGAAATCATAGCACCGCAACCGATTCCACCATTCCTTTGTGATTGTCATTAAAAGGTTGTGCTCACGAGTTTTTTTCCGCTGTTTTTCTCGTTAAAGTTAAAGCACTTTTTCAAAACGGCAGTAGAAGAAAAAATACACGTATATGTACGTGTATTTACAAAATAAAATGAATAAATGATTTTCGATTTGAATTTATTTCTTTTTCATTTGCGTCTTGTCTCAGGACGACGGAAGTCAACATTTTAGCTTATCACGTTAGCCTTTTGACTCTATATATATTTAAAAATATCATAAAGATACCTTCTTTGCAATTTTTGTCCAATTTTTCTTGTCGTTAGGGAACTTTAGTGACAAAACAGCGTAAGTGACTTCATCCTCTGGAGGTTAAATTTACAAGTCTATTCCGAATAAAATTTATAGAAAGCAGTTGACATATTCAATATTATCTTTCCAGTGATTTAAAAACTTTTTGAATTGATTATAAAATCTTTCATATTAACCTTATTTCATGGTAACCTTTTTATTAATATAAAATCTTTCGTGGCCTTTCAGCAACTCGCTTTATCAGCTAAACTTGGTACGCACCCACGCTATGCAATGTGTCGATATTGGGCCAATAGGAGGCCTATAATGACTTAAACAAACCCACATACAAGATATATTTGCAAACTCATTAAAACAAGGCTAGAATAGTACCTCGGTTCAACTTGGAAAGTCGAGTGTATTTAACCTACTTAGCGAGTTGCCAACTTCCATTGCAAATTAATTGACTTAAAATTGCTCGAGTTTGTCTCTATATAATACATGTGTAAGACAGCTTAGAGAAGTGGTTCTCGAACTTTGCCGTACGGAGAGCGACTTGACGGCACAAACAATTGCCATCTCGTGCTTGGAATAATATACTATGTTATATCCAGCTTTACATATAATCTTAGCTGCTTCTGTTTGTGGTCGTGTAACTTCTGAACGAGTTGATTGATTGGGGTTATATTAACACGATATTAGTTTCCGCGTTTCGATAGTTCATAGATTGCATCCACTAGGTGGCGCTGTAAGGAAGTGATGGAAATATTCTATTTTTAAAAATGTTTTTTTTTTATAGCCAGAAGGGCAGATGGTAAGTGGTCACCGTCGCCTATGAACATAGGCATCACCATAGGAGTCACTACTGAAACGCCGGGGTTGGAAAAGAGCTCTTTTTAGACCTTTTTTGAGGAGCTCCATGACATAGTGCTCCGGGAATACCTCAAAAGGCAATTCGTTCCACAAGTTGCATGTGTGCGGCTAAAAAGATCGTGAGAATCGGATCGTGGAGGAATATCACGAATCCAGTCGGTGTGGATAGTTTCTGGCTTAAGGACGTTTTGTTGAAATGTCGAGTCCTCCTTTGGACAGGCAACTGTTGTCAAGCTGTAATTGGTCAAAATGTATATATTTATGTGTGTATATTTAAAGATAATCATGAATACTGTTACTTAACGGAACGCAGGGCGTGACCTGAGTAACGTCCGCAACGACGCTATGATTTAACGCCCAATAATTGGATCTGTAACGGCGCCTAAATAAGGAAATGGCGTTATGGCAGGCCCCACTTGTGTTTCAAGAGTGCTGAATATGAACACTTCTTTGGTAGGGATTGTGACACGTAATTATTGTTGACAACGAATTCTAGAATAAATGTTACTCTGCCCGAATTACCAATAATACACCGTGATGATTTCTGACTATCGCGCTAGCAATGCTGTACGTTCCATATATTTTATACTCTCAATATTGTACTTATAAAAATTCCGGGTTCAATATGCATAGAGATTAAGATTATCTCTCTAACTGCAAGTCTGTGGTGACTTATGCAGGTTCCGTGTAACTACTTAGAGGAAAGGGTAAATGAGAGAAAAGTTTGACTCTTTAATAACTGACAAGCCAGTAGACAGGCTACTTTATGGTAAGTGGTCATTGCTGTCTATGCATATTATATAAATAGAAGCATTACCAGTCAAGATGGATGCAGAGAACTAGTTTTAAACTATTTTTAGACATTACAAGGAAATTAAAAAATTACACTTGTCATCTTTTACCATAAAAAAACTACGACAACTACATTCGTTTGTCTATTTCTTTCTCATGCAAACTTTCTTTGAGAGATCGAGATAGATATATTTAAATTTATATCCATAACTATACTGTTATTAGGTAGCATAACATCAACGCCATCTATTGACACGTACACGCCAGTGTAAATCTTGTACAGGTGTTTGCACAAAGTGGTCGGCTAAGGACAGATCTCGTTACGACGTCGTGTAGACAAAGACGCGTGCAGAACAAACGTTAGGTGCTGGGGTTTGGTCCAAGTTGGACAGAATACTCTGAAATTAATACTAATATTAAGAAAAAAAAAACATTTTCATCACGACCCATATCTCATCTGTCGCTGAGTTTCCTCTCATCACTATATGAGAGGTTAAGGTCAGGGGTGACCACGTTGGTATCAACACATCTATCGTATACCTTCAGCCTACAATAAAATTTTCCAAAAACAAAAATTGTACAGGTTTGGGTCCCGTTACAATTTTATTTAATGTAGAATATATACAGGTATAATTGATTTCGACATAATGAGCCCTTTCTATTGAATACATCACAATATAAACCAGCAAATCGTAACTGGGTTATACGTTTAAACTGTTTTCGTTCTTTAGATTCAAAAAATAACACTACTTAAGGTGTAATCACCGTTAACTTGAAGACACAAATAGTAATCGGGCGGAAAGGCAGACACGGGTTTTATATTTTTCTACATGGTACACATAACAAATGATAATAACATAATCCAGAATATGAAGTGGTCCTGTTATTATAAAATGGCCCTATAAAATAACGTGGGTCAATAATTATAAATTGTTTCTATAATTATGAAGTACTTTTAAAATATAAGTTGTTCTTGTAAGAAACAAAATAAATACAAAATGCGTTTAGTGATATCGCTAATCTCTTGTTACTTACATTCATCGTAAGTCCAATGAGCAGGCCTTTGCAGCATCCCACAAGCATCTTACAAGCGATGTATATTGGTTTGCGTAATGCTCATGCTCTCGTTACACCGTTGGTTGTGTAAATCTGATGTTTGGTTATTTACCGGTTGATGTAATCTTTATTGGCCCGGGTATAACTGACTTTTAAAAAATTATAAAAAATATTAGAAAGTAACATAATTGACTTATATAACGGAGCACGTCAAGCGAATTGTTCTGTTGTCAGTATGTGCAACTGGATTCATTTTACCAACAGTAAAAGTAACCAAACAACACGTAACCAACAGTTTAAATAAGATCATAAAATAATGTATGTTAAAATCAATATATATAAAGCGGGTACTTCACATTTTTAACTAAGCAAAAATTTCATGACTGCTTCGAAAGCGCTTTCGCTTCACTTATTATTGCACGATAGCAGTTGCTAAAAACAAAAGATTAAATACTTGGTTTAGCCACTCAAAACTTGTACCAGTCGACATTGGAGCCGTGTGGTGGAATTCATTGTAGATATCCTTAATACCTTTAACTTAACGGAGCGCCTAATGAACTGACAGCGGTAATAAAATCCACAGACTAGACTATCAGACCCAGAGTGTCACCACGGACCCGAATATTCCAGGGAGAACTCTTGTTCCTCAAATTAAATATTCGCATTCCCGCACTAGTGCTCCCTGTGTTGCTAGTAGAATGGATGTACATAAATATAACATCGCGAGTACCCACGATCTGGTTGCCGGCAGAGAAGAAAGCAATAGACCCACTTCCTGGAGGACCCCATGCCATAGTACCATGTGCGACTTCGACAAGATTAATTTCTCTTTGCTGAATGCGGTTAAATGGATCCACTTGGTTACTTACGTTTTTCGGCCCAAGGGCAAGAACACATGTGCTTTCGGATTTACTTTTCTTAGAGTAGCATTTGTATGAAGTATTGCTCTATTAAGCGCTTTTAACTTTTTTGACACTGGTTTGGCCTAAGACAAAGTGTATGTAATTAAAATGAAGTTACGTTGTTCATAATATTTATTATGTTTTAAAATTAAGTTCAATAATTTGTATAATTCAATCACTGATAATATGAAAGAAATATATAAAAAGATTAATGAGCTGCGAATCCTTTATTAATAAAGATTAATCACATTATTCAGAAATTAAATTGTCTTTTGCCAACACCAAGTTTAATTTGTTTTAAAGAATTTTTTCATTTCATTAAAGTAAAAATAATAGGAATATTTACGCTCCAAAATTTCTCCAATCTCGTTTTGATAACGAGCAATTTGATTTCTGAGTGGTCAGTGAAAAATAAAGGCATTTCCCCTCGGAATGAATTCTTATAAAACGCTCGTCAAACTATATAGTTTGTGTCAATGGTAAGCGATTTACTAAACCAGGCAAAACAATGCGGGCGCGGTTAACAGTTACAAGGGTGATTGTTACTTCATGAGTCGTTAGTTCATAACCGTACGTTTAAGAATACGGCAAGGTTAATATTACAACAGTTTTAATATTCGCGGGATACTTTGGATTACTTTAATACATTTCAGATATTCCAGTTCAAACAGGTCATGTGATGGTAAAAATTCACCTCCACTCATGTACGTCCGTAACACTGAAGGCGTCATGCATTACCGGTTTAAAACGAAGCAAAAGACTTGCTCATTACTGGCTCTTCGACATAAATACCCAAACACGTAAAGATACATTTTGCGGTTGATTCGAAAGGGATGGTGGTTGACCTGACAGGTTAAAATCAGGCACAAGGCCGATTAAACCGGCTATTACAAAGCATCGTGACCATACAGCTATAACGAGTTGGCGTTATAGGTTCATCTGTTGTTCAGAAGCACCACGAGCAACGGATGTTTCTAAGTCAGGAATTGAAGGAGCTGTTTATACCCCAAGTATAGTTAGATACCTTCAATTTAAAACTTTCCTATATCCGGATTAGTCACCGTCTCCCTTACTAATCCACACCTAGATAACCATTTGCTTCTTTTTGCTAGGTATATGTAATAATATAAATAAATAATTGTATAATAGTAATTGAAAGCAAATCGAATTCATTGTGATTTACCGCTTCTTTCTTGGTTTAGCGTTATATAATAATAATTTTTATTTTACAGCGCATTATACAGCTGTGGTACTGAGACATCCATGACTCCTTGGAATAAAACATAAAATTCTGTCTACTTTATGACGACATTTCAAAAACTAGAGATTTAGTATAGAGTTTCGTGTTGTTTTTATACCAATTGATAGAGAGATACATGAATAAGATTTACGTGTATGTGGTGAATAAGTAAAAAAATAAAACACATGTCTCAGGTTCTGTTCCTACAATTTCTAGAGTAATACATTCAGATAGAGATAGATAGAATTAATTTTTTGTAGCAGCAGTTACTGCTCAGTGTACACTTACCTAAGCTATTTAATTATGTACATACATATATACACATTATTGATAGTATCACCTCCCTTCGATGTTTTCTGTTCTGTTTTCTGATGCTTCTAGCATTAATTCCACCTTTTGTACCACTTCATTGAGTATAATATAGTTTAAATAAATAAATAGAGACATGTTATATACAGTGTAGTGACAGGTTCCATGGGCTACATTGAAAAATATTTTAATACCAACTTATGTTCATAAACAGGGTGTATTTTTCTCTGTATGCGCATACCTACTAGCAAAATAGTTATAGTAAATTTAACTAGATAACTCGACGCTCTCAAGACAATATAACAAAATCTGCAGCATTGCGTTCTGTTTGGTATTCATCTTATTAAAACCTATTTGTATTCAGTAGCTATTTTATTTAAACGAATAGCTACGAGAGCCAAGAAATACAGTGAAGTAAACGAAATTCTACATTTATTGAAGAGATTTAAATTCAACATATACAATAAACTGAATCGTTTATAATTAATCGCCTTTTAATTATACAACTGCTTGAAGCTTACACTTAAGTCGTCGTTAAATTATACAACTTCTTGAATTACTCATATCTAAGTCATCTGAAAATAATAAGTCATAGATTATATTATATGTATAGGCTAATATCATCATACTTTTGTGATTCGTGCAATTTTGACACTGATTGAATGATAATAATAAAATTGCTTTATTGCCAACAAAAAAAATACAGAAAAATATTTTTCCTCTAGATCGTAACATAACTTACAAGCTTTAACTGTGCTATTCCTGCGCCAAATCTCGTTTCAAAATGTGCGGTAAACGCCATCGTCCACTTGCTAGTTAAGTGCGGACTGGCAGAAGTCACACACTTTTAAAGACATATAAAAAAGATATTTCTTAGATATACAGGTTTCCTCTCGATGTTTTGCTTCACCGAATCCAATGATAATTTATTTGTAGTAGCTACATGGCATTGAAAAAAATAAGGTGCATGAAAAATTTGAATTCGGGATTCTCGTGTACCTAACGAACATTCAAAACCAACAAATCACTGCATCGTTTGCATCATAACATTATTACAAAACCAATGATTTTTATCAAATTCTGTGTTGATTATTGGAAATTTCGAAAAAAATATATCATAGGTCATCTTCAAAGTGAATGTGGACGGCGCCCATATGAGTATCAGTGAGAAACACGAGATTTGCGTTCCTCATCGATGTGAAGTTTGCTTGAGGCTTTCGCAATCTCAAGCCGCAGTACGTGTTTAACAGGACTTTGTAACGAGGCAGAATCTCAATTCAATACTTTGCCGCTAGCTGTACCTACCTTATGTTTAAATTGCTCCTCATGAATGATGATATATATTGTATATATATATATATATGTATATATATGTATATGTATATATATATATATATGTATATATATATATGAACTGAATACTATTAATAATTTTTTGAGAAATAATTATAATTTAAACTTTAACATAATATCCAATCTGTGTCGAAATGGGAAAATATATATAAAATGTAGCTCCATTTGGAAACAAGCTATAAAAAACAATACTATTAAAGTCCAGATTCTACTTATATCAAAAGGCACTTTAATTGCTCAGGGCGTAGACAGAAAATCGTCTAGTCTAATACATACAATATGAGCTTTCCTTCGCCACACGGTCTACGGAAAATCCCGAAAAAATGAAGAAAATATCCACGGCACCGTGTCCGAACATAACATTAATAAATCACTATGTAAACATGACTCACACAGTCTTATAGTCTTTTAGCATAACAGACTGGCGATATAGCTATCTTCAATTCTACTAAGACGTCATGCACCCCCAGCATGACAAAATGGACCCTGAGCGTGAGTCGAAAGGCATATTTTTACATATCAGTCCGTGTACTGCAATAAATTTCTTACGAAACAGGGCATTCGGCACGCAGCTGACTTACGTAGATTAAGCAATGGTGTAGAGAATATACAATTGTCACAGTTTATGCCTACAATAATTTATGCTTCTTCTTTAAATTAAAAAAAAAAATATTCATTTTTGTTTTCATATAACCGAAACAGAGAGAAACTTAAAATAACTGTACATTAAGGATATATGAGAAATACTATTATCAGGGGCCTTTATTAACGTAGTAGAACCCCAAACAATAGTTGTTAGAATTTTTGTCTGTTGATCTGTTCGTTTATGCGCACTTACAATAAAATTATTACTTTATCTCACAAACAACCTAACATAACCGATTTCTTTACGGTGTTCACTAACGTATTACAGTTAGCACCACTTTATATTAAAAGTTTGTTTCTTTGCAATCCGTCCATAAATAAAAATGTTATAAATTAATATATTTCTAATTAATAGAACGAGGAAAAAAACTACTCCTAAAACAAGGCAGGTGCTATTTCGAAGCGTACAGCGTAGTTTTTCTGAAGCGAAGCGAGGGTGGTTTACTAATAATATACTAATATCAACTCATCACGCCAGCTACGAGTGGGCATTTCTTACGTAAATAATATCAATATGGTTTTTAAATAAATAGTATACAATGATTCCTTCAATACAACACACTACAATTACAGAACTTCAATATTTACTTTATACACGTCAAACAAGACTGGACAGTAAATTAATGTAAAGTATTTTGTAAGTAACACATAATGAAAGGCGTTGATAAGTGGACAGTTATAGCAAAAATGTAACTTTTATCAAATATAATTTGTATAAATATAATAAAAAAATAACTTCAATTATGGCTGGGTTAAAATTTTATTCACTTAGTGTAACAATCCGTATAAAAAACTAGCGTCACCACTGCGAGAACTTAGTACATGAAAGTTCGGGCGCCGCGGAGTCGGTGGCGGCTGGTAATACCGCCAACTCACTATTTGTGGCTTTTAATGCTCAATCAGGCGACATGTAGCCACTGCGCCGCTCTCTGCAACAGTTCTGAAGCGAAATTACAATGGAATTGTACTATTGTGAACAGAAACGAAAATTGTTAATGTCGTCATATCCACAATAAACGTAATGAAGTTACATTCTCTCATGGGGTTAGACTAAAGCTGTATGTCGCAAAATGCTACAGTTCGAACACATTTCTTGCGTCTTTCTTTTAGAAGCTACTCGTCAAACTAGCAGACGAGCCACTTAATGGTAAGTGGTCACCGACGCCAATGGGAACCAGTAACAGTAAAATCACCGACGCGTTGCATACAGAACACGACGCATTCATACTACTGGCTCTCCAACACTACGACCAAAAAACGTATGAAACATCACGGTTTTAGATAGGAGGATGGTAGCTAGCCAGGCGGGTGAAAAACCCTACCATTGTGCAAGTACCGTCGGAATTAAATTGGCTGGCATAGAGCCTTGCGAATGTCAACAGGAAGGAAGCATAGGAGGTTGGCTTGGGCTCAAGGTTGGATTGAGTCCATACACCTCATCTTCGACTTTTTCACCTGCGACTGCCATCAATTGTTTCCTGCATAATCTTTCGTTACGGGTGCCCTTTGTGGTGATATCCTGAGACTTTGTGCAAAAAAATATCGGAACTAAAACATGATACGCATATCACTAAGTTTAACTCCAAGGTAATCAAAATAGAATACAACGTATATACGATAAGATATTTAATTAGGCATTTTTTTATTATTATTATCAAACAAAAGTAATATTACAGAACATTGTTAGGAATTATCCGTAATTATCCACAACACAACGTTTGTCCCGGATAATGAGAGATCTTTGAGCTGTACGTATTAATACAATATCTTATCATCACATTGCTTACAGATTAAATATATATTATCTATAAGAAAAACTCTCTTGCTTCGCTTCATAAAAACTATACCTTACGCTTAGAAATAACACCTGCATTGTTTTATGACTTGGGTTTTCTCTTTATATTTTTTATTTATTTATGGACCGATTGAAATGAACAAAACTTTAAATATTAAGTGAAGCTTACATCAGTGAAAACCACAACGAAATCGGATAAGCCATTTCTGAGATTAACGCGCACGAACGCACAGACAAACAGACAAAAATTCTAACAACTATTGTATTGTGATCTATTGCGTTAATAAAGGGCCCTAATAATAATGTTTCTCATGTATCCTTTATGTACAGAAAGCGATCAGTTAGAACTTTATTATATGTATAGCCAATCAGTTTAGTACAATATTCTCTTCTGTCTGAAGACCAATTTTTATTTGTTTTTAAGACGCAATATAATGACAGGAAACATAATATATATGAAATGTTTATCCGGCGCCACTTATTCCTAATCAGAAATTTGTTCCAACAGGCCCAGAGTGGAAAAGTGGTACATTGAGACATACTTAGTTCGTAACAAAATAGTAATTAATATATATCAAACATAAAATTTATATTGTAATTGTTTATGAACACATAAAGTACTAGCGGCCCGCAACGGCTTCGCACGGGTGTACTTTATCAATAGTTTCCGCAGCGTATGCTATGAAAGAAGTTTTTAAAGAAATTTTTTTACAACTTGGTTCACGTTACTGAAGTTTTAGCAAGGATCCCTTATTTTTTCTAGCAATAAATATAGCTTATGTTGTTCAAGGATAATGTGGCATTCTAATGGTGAAAGAATTTTTTAAATCGGTTCAGTAGTTTTTGAGTTTATTCACACAATTTAACACAATTATAGATGAATTAATTGCTTTCACAAGCTTTAATTGTACAAGGTTTTCATTAAAAAAATTAAAAACTATTTTAATCATAAAATTATAATTATAAATTTACATCGTATTTCGGTAATTGCAGTACAATTTTTAGGAATAGTGCTCACTCACCCTGTGACCACTTTACATTATTTGTTATTTTTTTTCCAAATTTATGTACTAGTTTTAATTACAAATCCAGATAACCAGAACACGCTGGGTCAGATTTGCCAAGGACTATCCTTCAAGCCTATTCATCTCCATACATTTGAATAACAGTTTCACCCTAAATAACTCACAAAGGTAGTGCAGAAGACAGATGACACGAATCCCTACAAATCCTCACGTAATTACCGTTAATTCTCGGCACTAAACAACCCTCACCTAACGTTATACTAGCCCGCAACTACGCTTGAATCGTGTGAATTCTACGAGGTAGTAATAACGCGTGTTAATTCAGTTGCCTTGCATTGCTTTGTAACCTAGACAACGGTGTATTGTGGTTTGAAATTCAAACTGCGCCGGTGTATATTTAAATTCTATACAGAAAAGGCTTTCTGAACTATATATTTTGTTTATTCATTTTTATTGAACCTTACTTATTAAAATGAAACAAGGCTTTTGTTCTAGACTGACTGCAAATAGTTTTTATAGCTCAAAGCATTCTCTGTCAGTCAGTTTTAGCGTTACGGGGAATGTTGAATGCGATTGCAAAGAAAAATAAATGGCAAGTAAACATACAAAGGTTAGATATATAATTTAAAATGGATAAAAATCAACCTTATATACATAATTTATAAGTATTGTAACCATCTATGACTATAAAAAAAAATTAATTTTAAATAACGAGTGATTGTTAAATTATATGGGTATTAAATAAAATTGATGTTATTTCGCCTATTTACTGGTAGAGTGCACCATGACCATGTAAGGTTTACGTTCACTCAAAGTTGGAATGAACGTCTTTCACTTTTCGTTAAAATAGTCCAGATCCATCCCCGTTTCCGTGGAAGAACTTTTTTCGTTTCCACCATCTTTATCAATGAAAACCCCGACCAACGACTCCTTTTCTTTCCAGCTAAAATAAAAAAAGTTGTGATACGTTTTCATCAGCCGCTTTTCTAAGTACTTTTTCCTATTAAAAACTTTCGTTAAGACCAAAGATTTCCACCTCCGGATGAAACTAGCTGACACCCCGGAAACTGTTCTATCCAAAAGATGCAATCCGCCAGGACTGCGAATCGATTTTGTTAAGGGAACGGTGAAATTAAGGATTCTTTTATTTTTCATATAAGTTCTATAATGCTGAGTAGGTAATGTAATAGTACTGAATTGAATGGCATAGTGTCCGTTTTTATTATACGTGTATAATTTGTATGAAATCAGTGACTGCTTACAAATTAAAGAGTTGCATTCTAATAACACTGCAGTTTAATTGCAACGGGTACTCACAATTTTGTACTTCATAGCGATATTTACACCAAGTGACATGGATTTTATTCCTATAGATCTTACAATGAAATACAAATTAGATTAAATATCTGTCAAAGTAACTTTGTCGGGATCAAATTTTATATTTTTCGCTCAGTGAAAGGTTCCATCTCAGTGGTTCGGAGTAGTAATGTATCTGGCGAACAAATTATAACTGTCGCACTGCTGGGTTCATTTCTCCTATCACGATGTCAGGAGTTTTCGTCCACTAAGTTGGTCGTAGGCCGATTGGTAGATTTCTTACGCCTTTGGAAACATTATGGAGAACCTAAGTATTCACATGTCCTCATGATGTTTTCCTTTCGTTACCTTTCAATAAACATATGATTTTTAAAATATATTTGCTTACAGGAAATACACGTGGGCCTGTCCATCTCACTCGCAACACAGGGAACCCTAGCGTGGGGGTGTGAGTGTGTAAACGTTTATTTATTAAATAAATATCTATTCTTTCTTTCTAGATATGTAGGTATAAATAAACAACTATAATGTGGATAATTTGCATAGTTTTACAACGGGCTTACCCTCAACGCTCGTCCTCGCTCGCTTTAGAGATCTGGGAGCAAGTCTCCCCCGCACGCCTTGCTTGATTAATTCGTCTGGACCTTTCCTTTAGACTACAGTACGATGTAGCGTTAGGCTCAGGTCCAAAGTGAAACTGTTACTTACCGGTGTAATTACGGTCTGTGACAGGTGATCCCTTAATTACATTTTGAATTGCCCTTTTTAGGTTTTTCCCATTCCTCGTTAATCAATGTCGCCGTACAATTAGATGCGAAAAGCTATTTCGTGATAAAGCTTGGTTACAATCCATTAGAGGTTCATTCCGGGCTTCGGAGACGCTTTCTTATAATACCAAAGAACTGGATGGCTAGGTCAGGGTAGACACCAAATTGAAACCTTAATGACGTTATTTAGAGTTTAATTTAGAGATCCTTTCATTAGGCGAAAAACGAATGTTGTATAAAACTTGCGAGTCTGTCTATACGTAATGCACTATTTTCACTTCCTTTTTTTCATTCAGTTCGGTAGATCATGTAATTTAGTGAATTATTTCAACTTTTAAAATTGATTATAAAAACTATTAAAACCCACAACTGTCACTGTGACGTTTATCTGACAGATAGTTTGTTCTTGGGTAAGTATGAGTGTGCATTCGAGCGTGTTGTGCGTCTCTTATTAATGATTCCTGATTCAATCAATTACAGCAGCTGAACAGCAATTGAAACTTGCATTTATTCGATTTGTTAAATATTTTTTTTGCATTAACCCGCTCAGGCTTGACTTCAAGATGCATGAGACAATTAGTATTTGTGCGAAAAATTTTAGACACGAAGTAGACATAATTTTGTTCAACGTTCTTAAAGGGGCTTTTTACGATAAGGTTTCAAAGTTGTAACGTGATTTACATATTGGGACTTTTTAGCGAGGTGTTAAAGCATTTATTTATTTCACCGAGACCCACCAAAGCCTGGTATACAAAATCATACATCACAAACAAAACACTTATATAAAAGCACATACGACATTAATAATAATTATAATATATTGTGATTACATTACAAATAAAGTATAAGGTATTACAAAATTAAAATTATTAACATCAATCTACAAAATTCATTATAATAAAATAATAAAAATTAATTACACACAAAAAATACAGATTAAAAATGAATACAAAACAAATGTTTACAAAAGTCAAACAATTATTTGCGACAACAATTTTAATAGAATACGACATTAATTTATTAAAATGGAGACTTAATTTAATGTATAAGATAATCTTAAATTTATTAAATATAAAAATTATTAAATTACAAAACATTGCTTGTAGGTAAAGGATAATTATGGTATTATTATGTGTCAGCATACAGGGGTTCGAAAAACACCAAAGTTATTCCACAGAGACTTAAAATATTAACTAATAAACAATGCTTCCTTGCTGCCCGCTGTTTAAATCGACTTTCGAGTTTTCCGTAATTTTTTACGCTTTTCACGTCAATCCAGCAATGCTCGGAAATTAATGAAACATTAGATGTCGCAGGTAATAAGAAGACCGTGTACGCGACATTCACCCTTTTTTACAAAACGTAAGAGCAAGAGTCGCTTAATGTGTTCGAGGACTACCTCGAAAACTACTTTGATAAGGACTATCTTAACAACAACTGTTTTTATAGCCGATATTGTTTTCGTACTGTAGGGATGGTAGGTGTTAAACTGGATGGTACAGAGCCTAGCGAACTACAACAGGAGGGACTGTTCGACATAGCCTGGTCCGTTGTTCAGTAGAGTACACCACGAGCAGGGTAAGTTGGTTTGGGCACAAGGGCGGATGGAATACCTTACACCTCAAAGTTCATAAAGGAAGAGCTAGTATTTCAATACAAAAAATATGACAAGAAATAGCTGAACTAAATTAATAAATCATTGTATTGGACAGTGTTACTAGCGCCGTGGTCAGACATCTTCGCGGGTGGATATTTGCTAATTTGGGAAGTCGTTGTCCGTTTCCACAATAATTCAATGACAACAACAATTTCAAACTAAATGTGTAACAGTTCTTAACATTGAAGCATGGCTGAAACACAAGTGAGGCATACTATAGCCCTTGTACGTTAGCCAGGCTCGGTTGTAGAAAGAGTGTTGCCATCACCTGAGGCACGTTCCGCGTTTAGTTCAGAAATCGTATTCATGACTTTCTCCAACATATATGTCACTTAACTATCCAATAGTTTTCACGTGTATTATGATAGACAGCCTCAACGACAGACAGACAAATCAAAGCTTACGTACATTGAATTTTTTTTTATGTACAAATTTGGGTCCATTGCAGTTTTATTGTTAATATATTTTTTACTGTAATTACGCCATCTATTTTTCTTATTCCGTCCGTGGCTTACGCTTCTATTATTAACGAGGCTTTACGTGTACCTACTAGGAAATAATAACAAAATCCCTCCCTGAACATCCCGTACTTAGTTATTTTTTCATTTGTACATCTCAAACCTATTAGGGGCCATTATGAGTATTAATGTTTTTCGCTACGCGTTTGTCCGAAGCAATAACGCTGTGAGTGATCACGAGTTAACACGTGTTGGAAGCTGCTTCTGCTAATAGCCTATCTTCACATTAGGAACGGGCATTTACATTGCACGACACCTTCTCCTTAACGACTTTTTTTATTACGGACTTGTCTTAAGGCTTCTTAGTAGTAAACAGAAAAAGCTGTACCAAGTTTGATAAAGTTACGAGTAAGAGCCAGAAAAGTGGTTAAAAACAGTGAATCCTTGTGTTAATGTTATTGGATTATTCATGATTCTTGATACAATTTATAAATGGTCGGGCTCACATTCATTGGCTCATTAATAATTTAACTGTGCGTATAATTGGCGTACACACCATCATATATATATAACATATATATTACACCATCACATATCTCAAAAAAGGGAAACCTGCATATTCTCAGTTCTTACAAGGAGTATTTTGACGAAGACCCACGCAGAAAGACCAATGATGCAGCTCGCAGCTGATCGTTTCGGTTCGTTCTATTATTAAATGCTGAAAACGAAAAAGTTATAACAGTCGATAGCAGTCCGAGGATTACTTTGTGCTATTGGATACTTAATAGTTGCCACGTTAATTTTCGGAGGAATATTTATTTACAAGACTATTCAACCAACCTAATGGACATCGGACGACTGTGGTTTCAACATGATAGTGCAACTTTTATTTTATATTTTTTCTTCTTTTTTTTATACCACCTCACTACAGTAATGATGGATTTTCATTGGATTAGTGGTGATGGGGCCAACACGGTTCACAGACTTTTTGATCCGCAGCTGATTTCTAGTGATGTCACGAAAAGCAGGAGTTCTGCCGCGGTGCGGGCGGGGCTGGGCATTATACGCTCTCATTGACCAGTTGCGTGAAGTAATTTTATTTGTATTAAATTATTATGCCCACAATTTGATGTAGGATTTTTTTAAATTTCAAATTGTAATAATTTGGTTAGTTTTAACAAAGTAGTTTGGTAGTTTTAACAAAAATACATATTGCACATTTATTCTTGCCTATTTTATAGTGTCCGATAAAATACTTTTGGTAATTAAAAAATAGTGGTGTATTCACAGTCAATTAATTAGTTGTTTCGCAAAATATTCGAAACAATTAAATTATGTAATCGTTCCTTTCCTGAGAAACAGTACAAATATAATACTTTGGCAAATACCAAAAAAAAAATGTTTTTTTTTTTCTACTTCTTATTTATAGGCGGCGGTGCCCATTTCCCAATGGTTCTTGCACTAGTTTCTCAGCTACCACCATGAAAAGCTTACCTTGAATATATAATTTGTTAATTTATTGATTGCTTATATTGTACACGTTGAATATTTCAAACAACTTCTGTATAAATTTGTCTAAGAACCTCCTAGACGCGTCAGACTAATTTTACGTATGCCTAAGTTAAATTACAGTAAATAGCTCACGTAATAGACTACAGTGAACTTTAATTTTAAACAACTACGGTTCATTGTTCACTAACACAACAATATTGTAGGCAAAAGACATTGACACACAGCCCAATCAGAGAATTTTAATTGAACATTTCATTCAACATCGCAGGAAGGCAAATGTTTCGTCCATTTTAATACTTCCTCTCACTGTAAGAGCCTAACTCAGAGTCGGTGTAATTTTCACAGTAATAGAATTAAAATTTGTTTTTGTTGATGAGAAATTATTAAAACTTAGTTAAATCAGACTTCATTTCTGAAAGAGGCTTTCGTATTGTTTAAGTAACAAAAGATTATCGAATTTTCTTACTGAGCTGATTTTAGGTTAGTCAGTACCCTGGATGCAAAGCGAAGTGCCCCAGGTTCAATTACGGGCCGAAGCAGAGATACAGTTGTTTGTTAACGGATGTTCTGTGTTGTCATCTGTATACATGAAATACAATACATCGAATAGTATAACATTGTGCTTGACCTTTTTTACTATTGTATTCATTTGGTATTGTGTGTCCAATGCAGAGTTGTGTGCGTATCAGAAATCATCGCTCGTTTCGGAAAGGAATACCACATACTAGAAATATTTTCACAATGTTTTCAATCGTGATGTCCGCCAACTCTAACTTGGACAGCGTGGTGGAAAGTGGCGTTTACCCCCTGACATTTTGAAAAGACACCAGAATTCAGTAGGGATGATGATAATTTAACACCGAAATGTAAGAGCCGCCACAAAATTGTAAATGTGTTGTAAAATTATAAATCGTCTTTTTTGTCGCTAAACATGACAGCGTCTACAAAATAAATATGGAAAGGTTCAAAGGGGCTATGAAACATGAATTTGTTTTGAAATTGGAAATTAATCGCTATCAATTTCCATTAACTATGACATTCAAAATCGACACCTGAGGTTCCATTTTTATAACAAAGATTAAGTATATATTTTGACGGGTAGAAAGCGGACGTTACAATGTTTTGCAATATAACTTGGTAATATTTTATAACCAGTTAGTTAGTTAAGGCAATATATATACACACAAATTATAATGTATATATTGTAATAAACTAGTTTTTAATAGCTTCTAAAATGATGTTTCACTTATTTAGATAGTCTGTGCATAAAAATACTGACAGCTGTCACTTCAATCAACTTGTCACACTCAGTTTTTATTATTGATAGACGAGATTTTGATGTGTACAAAAATAAATATTGCATTGATTAAAATGACACTTCACAGATAACTTTAACTGTGACATTGACACTTTACTGTGATAATAGATTATAGATGTGTGTTGCAAATCATAAGTACAAATAAATAAATAATGAAAATAAACGTTTACACACTCTCACACACCCGCACTAGAATTCCCTGTGTTGCGGGCGGCATGGACATACATGTGACATTACAAACACCCATGACCAAAGAACAAACATTTATCTGTCACATAAACGTCTGCTCCACCCGAGAATAGAACCCGAGACCTCTCGCTCGGTAGGCCGGGTCACTGCCAACTGGGCTATGGGATCGTCTAAATACTTGTTTTGTACCACTAGACCCATCCGTGTAAAATTAAGTGGAGAGTTGAGACATGTTTTATATCACATAATCACTTTTGTATCAGAGCCTGAATCTTTGTTACACGATGTCCGCGGACATTAGCGACGATTAGTATCAGTTAAGAAAACAAGTACTCGTAATATTATTATATTTTTGTTTTAATTTCGAGTACATCTGAATTGATGTGGGATATAACAGGGTCTGCCTAGCGGCGCGCGAGGTGGAACTTTACACCTGCTATCGACAGCCCTTCGCTGCGATGAACGGACTTGCGCGATTGTGTTATTGAAGTTTTTAGTAGCTTTGATTGGTGGTAGGTTAAAGTAACTTAATTATTACTTGCTTTAGTAACGGAAAACATTATGAGAAGATTTTTGGCAACGCGATTCGCGATGATATAGTTTTAAAACCATATATTATTAGAAGTACCTGGGGGGCGCCATCTCTTATCGTAAAATGGTGATTTCATAAATATGCATACTCAAGATTTACCTCTCTTTTTACAATATAGGTACCACGGTCATTCTAAAGCTAGGCAAGTTAAAAAATTTAACACCATAATTACCGTTGGGATTGAGCTCTACAAATTTTAATGAAATTTTTTAATTATGCTGTTTGTAATTTTTCATTTATGAACGATAATTCCATGCATGTGGATGGATATGTGAGTAGAGGCAGACCGAAGAAAAGATGGATCGACTGTGTGAAAGAGGATATGAATAAGAAAGGTGTGAATGTGGAGTTGACGTCTGACAGAGAAGAATGGAAGAAGAAAACATGTTGTGCCGACCCCACGTAATGTGGGATAGAGGGCAGGAGAAAAAAGAACGATAATTCCATTCTCATCACAGATAAAATTAGTGTGAGGGATGAGCGTTTTGTTAAAAAAAGAATTGAAGTATATTTTAAAGTGATTCCAAATTCGCAGTTATCGTGAACCCCCTCACGTTTCGAACACGGTATTTCTGCCGCACACCATTCACTCCGGGGACCAGATTTGCGCCTTTATTATTTATGCCTCCCCGATCGACGCTGATGGTAAATTTTTATCGGTTTCATTTTTGTTTGTTTTCGTTGATACCCGAAAACCAATTTTAAAATACAGTCTTATAATTCTCGTGTACCTGCGATGATATCGTTATAAGAATAATAATTGTAAAATGTAATTTACCGCATCATATCTTAATGAATGTACCTAACTTTAGTTTCCGGGTCAGATTTACGAGGGTTATTAGTAAGTATGTGGGAAGGAGTGAGCGTTGTGCAAAGATGACAAAATCTATACTAATATTATAAAGAGAGTTCAGATTTTGTGTGTATGTGTAGGGTATGTGTAACGGCGCCTATTTGAAAAATTTATTGGTAATATTAACGATGATTTTCAGACAACCTTTAGGGAAATAGCGAAAATACGTACATAATAAAAAAGCAAGAATATGTAGGTGCACGAAGTGAGGTACAAGGGAAGTTTGATAAATATTGATATATAATTATGAATGGCGATAAGAAAGTTTTTTAGTATGAAATGACGTTAATATCTTCATATATATATATATATATATATATAAATCATTTAAAATGATTATGTATTATATCAAAATTTTTATTAATTTCTAGCAGCCCGCCTTGATTTCGTTGACTGTTGAGCTAATTTATATATTTATTTATATATTTTTATGTCCATCCAGTATAATGTACCTTTCGAATGTTAAAAGAATTTTTCAATTACCCTTCGTATATACACAAACTCAGAAAATTTGCGCTTTCGATGGTTCTCGACATTTCGTGACATGCATATCTATTATGCATCTATTATGCATGCATATCTCTATACAAAGAGTATGATTTGCACATAACACAAAGAAACGACTCTATTGCTTCATAAATAAAGCTAATTCTATTTAATCGCCACTCCAAGTCTTACTCTTGTATTAAAACTGAACGTTGGAAACAAGTCCTCGCAGTAAATTTTGTTTACTTTGTAAAACTACAGCTTTTAAACTTAAAACAATTTAAATATTTGTAGCGGTAGAGACGGTTGTTTTTCAAAACTTCAGCATGCAAGTTTGAACAAGCTTAGATTAAATGTTATAAATATTTTTGCCGACTTACTTTTTTATACTTGTTAATTAATCTTAAAAATACTGACACGTGAGAAACGCTTGACACACACTAATGCTCGTACTATGATTCCCTGTGTCGATGTCTTAATGAATACCATAAATAATAACTTTTAAATTCAAAATAATTTAATCATTGAGGCATTCTGTAAAAACATGTCATGCATGCCATTATTTCATTCAACTGTCATTTAGAAAAGCTGTTTTAACATTGAAGAGAAAAACGGCGAAAGAAACTCTTCAGCATATCTTTTAAAACAACACATGGCAATTACAGAATAAGTTTTAAACCTGCGCGGAAATGGTTTCAACTCTGTTATTTTCAGATGTCCTTGTCATTTATGTATTCATCTATACAATAATATCCTTTATCTACAAGCTGTGCCCTAACGCATCGTTTAGAGTAGACGACTTATATGAACCTATTATGTACATCTGCAATAGAGGTCGACAATGTAATGGGAGTTTTTCAATAGTGCTTTTCAGGGGTCACCAACAAGAAGAAACCGCCATTATGTTGGTGACCTCAACGTTTTATTTACTGACCTATATCAAAAAAGGAAGAGGTTCTCCATTTGTTTGTATTTTTTATGTTTGTCACCGCAGAACTCTGTCATTTAATAAACGTTTGCTCCCATTCAAATTTGAATAAAAAGTACCACTCTAAGGGTGAAAAATCGTAGATGAACCAAAATATTCACCCTCTCCACATCGAAGTTGGTTTTTTTTGTTTCAATATTTACTTTTCTCCCATGAATACACTTTTCGGTGCTTTACATTATATTCAGTGTCATAAATATGTAGCTAGCGTTATCACGGTAGCCGAATTACTGTATTGAGGTACTTTGCACAGCTGCATATGAGTACATTTATTACTACATCTTTGTACTTATTAGAAACATGCAAACTTGTTAATAAAAATTCATGTATTCTCATAATCTGAACAAAAAACTCTTCAGTCTGTTTGTCACTGAACTTTATCTAAATGGCTGGACAGATTTTTATGAAGTTTTGTGTATATGGTTACATGTGTGGATGTATGATATAAATTCACAATTGTATCCGGTAGGTGGCTTTGCTTCTAGGTATATATTACAGAGAAACGTCTGCAGGGCTAAGTAGTATGTTATATATTTTTGGATGGCAAATACTGTGGCATAAATACGAATACATGTACTTATTTCTTACGCTGTAGTTAAGTGGGCTTTCCTCGACTAGTTTCAGATCCATTTGAGATCCTTTCTTATTAGCCATTATCTATTCAGTGATATACATATATTTAGGTACTCACGAATATTTGACTATACATACACTTATAGTTATATCATATCACAGACAATAACAATTCGAGGAATCATTAATGAAGTAAATTTAGTGTATATTTAAACTTTCAACAAGTAATTGAGAGTTGAGTTTATAGTTTGACAGGTGACTTTAGCGATATGATAGGCTTATAATAACTTGCCGGCTGGTTGCCGTGCGCCCATCGAACTTTGAGAACGATCGGCGGCGGAATTACGTATCGATGTAATAAGTTGCTTTCAAAAAATCCAAATATAATTTTGATGACATAGTGGTTTAAATGTAAATTACATTTAAATGTGATCTGATCATAATCCATATATCTTTGATTTCTTTACAGCGATGTGAAAAAATCCGGTCAAGTCGGAATTAAATCTCTGTGGTATAGGGTTCCGTTACATAAATTCAGAAGCATTTGCGGTTTTTGATGGAAATTTAAAGGTTTGATGCAAAAAAAAATCTAAGTAAGTAACTCAAAGGAAGGAAAAGTTTATTTACACACTGCAATACGTGACAGGTCACGCATACAGTAGTTAGCACTAAAGAATTCATGAAAGTAGGAAAGAAATAAGATAGCGAAAAGACAGGAGTTGTAAGATAGTATGAACACATGTTAAGATTTAAATTAGGATAGTTTGCGATATAGCTTTTGATAAAGGGTTCGCGGCAAGCAATTCAGAAAAGTCAGCGGGCGGCGCGTGAGTTTGCCATTGGATAAAAACATTAGCGAGTGTACTGGACGGAACATTTTTATAGCAGGATGCTTATGTATGCATGGTGGTGTATTTTGAAACGGTAGTAGAAGTAAAAAATGACGTGCACAAGTGTATTTACAGTATAGCTAAATCATTAAATAATTTTGATTTGAATTGATTTGTCTTTAACATACATAGAATGGTCGGAATTATAAAAATGTTTTCATAGTTATTATTTTATAGGCAGCTGAAAAACGAGCAAACGAACCACCTAATCGTCAGTGGTCACCGCCACTTATGGACGTTTGTAACATTAAAAACATCATAGATGCGACAATAGAAGCTGAGGAGCCGTGTAATAAATATGTATTCCCGTTTTTACAAACTAAAGTTCAGTAACTGAAATGTCAGTAGACGTACTAACACAAGAGTACAGAGAGTACAAGATTTATTTGCAAATTTTACTTAACATTGATTTAGTATAAAAAATAATATGATACTGACAATGGCTTAATTTAAGCATTTATTTATTAGTAGCTGTGCCCGCGACTTAACAAAAAAGTTATTTAGTTTATTTAGTTCTTTTTTTTTCATCATTTTAGATTTTTTCTAAAATAAAAGTAGCCTATGTTACTCCTTACTACATCAGCTACCTGCCAGAGAAAGTCCCGTCAAAATCGGTCCAGCCGTTTCGGAGATTAGCCGGAACAAACAGACAGACGGACAAAAATTGTAAAAAATGTTATTTTGGTATATGTACCGTATATACATTGTTACGCATGTAGCAAAAAGCGGTATTTTAATATTACAAACAGACATTCCAATTTTATTTATTAGTATAGATATAGATGTAAGGATTATTCTGCAAAATTTTGGTATTTCAATGTACAGTGATCGTATTAAGCAATATGTTACACTGATGATATAGGAAGCATGGAGTATAAAATACAAAAGCATAGAAATAAAAAAGAACACAAAAGCATGGAATTCGTATTAAATTTCCCGGGAATAAAGGATCTGGATTTTAAGCAAAATATTTCCACGACCGTATTTCACCAAGTATTCATTTTTACGTCAAGAAAACCAAAGAATGTTTTGAATTCTCTAGAGATAATCTCTAGCTTATTCCGCATTTCTGAGCCTCGGCGTAACGAATCATCCAGAATTTTTCCTCTATATATATGTTTAGGGTAAATATTTTGTATGCGTTCGGTATATAATACAAATGTATGTGTGTACATATATCTGCTTAGTATTCAAATCAAAAAATATAATTTAATTTACTAATATGACAGCGCTTCGCTAACAGCGCACCTAGTAAGTAAAAGTACAGACGAGAAAGACCACACTCGATCCATATCTCCTTGCGTGATACTGAGCATGCGTGCAATAAGATATATAAAGTGCGGGAGCGCAGTTATAGGGGTTGTTTTGCTCGAAGTAGCAACTTATTCTGTTTAAATAGCTAACTGCTGGATCTCGCGCCTTCCATGATGGATAGACGGTATATATAAGTTCTAATATAAGTCGGAAAATTTTATATTTCTCTATACACTAATACAACGAGAACCAAAACAGAAATAACCAGAAATACACGACAACGTGGAGTTATTACTAAAAAGACGATCTGTTCAAAGTGCCTTTGATATATACATAAATATCGCTGATTAGTATGGTGAGGACCAAAGTAAGTTAAGATAAAAATGTTACAACAGAAACTGATTAATTTGTTTATTTAAATAAAAGTCGCGTGGATTTAGGCAACTATGTATTAGGCATTATTTACTCCATCGACTCGTATCTATATCATATTTTTCGTATTTAACAGATATATATGATTTTAAACGTACAATATCGCGGAATTAATACATTATTACTGTTGTGGGTACTCACGATTTTTGTAGTTTATATCGATATTATGAACCAATGTTGACATATGTATGTATGACCCTTGTAGGGTTAGTTAAGTTTTTAAATCTGTTTTTTTTTTTTATTAATTTAAAAAAAAAACTATTTCTGCCATTTTTTCATATTACAAGATTTACCTAAATACTCACATAAATGAATTGGTTGGTTATATTGTTCTTAAACTTTTTAAAAATGTCCATTACTGGCACAAGTATTGTAGTTAATTTTTTTTTGAAGTTCACAGACAGCATAGATAACAACTAGACTATACACGTAATCGATCCCTAGGCACTCCTACGAACGTCACGAGTCGCCGTCAAATTGGCAGTCAGTCTGCGGCGACGTCAAGTGTCTTTCCATCTAAACTGACGAGAAGGGTTAATTAAAGAGTGGGATGCCAACATACCGGCCACTTGAGAGGGAGTAAGATGAGGAGATGCTTGATAAGCACTCTCGAATTTCAATTCCCTGTTCAATACTGTCTACTAGTGCAATTTAATTTGATGAATGGCTATTGTAAGGGCTTATGAGCATGTTGTGACGTTTCTCAACAAGTCTAGTCAACTTACAATGTAGTTAGTGGAAGTGGCTGAAAAAGTTAATTTAAAAGCAAATTGTTTTATATAAATGGCGATAGGATATAATTTATAGGTAGAAGCGTATGGTCAGTGAAATTTAAAATGTTGAAATCAAAAGATATATTCATTTTACAAATTTCATTATGTTGACATTATACTTAGAAATAATGGAAAAGAGCAGGACTATCTATCAAAAGCATGTCTCAGTGAATCGCGCGGTAGGAAAGACCCAAGAAATACTGCAAAGATGACGAAGAGATGGGTAGGCAGGAGCAACCGAATAAAAAAAACTCCTTGATCAGTTCAAGATTCCCAAAGGATTGTAATATAATAAAAAAATAATAAAAAAATTCAATTAGGTTATTGAATAAAATTAAATTTCCGTGAAGCCTGCCTGGCTAGCTACCACCCTCCTACTTGAGTCGGCCGCCAAACGACTCGTCGTATTCCGGCTCGGGGCTTGAGAGCCAGTAACTTATTTTTTACCTTCTTCTCATTTCCTGGCCAACAACGCATCAGTGATATCTTGGTCTTGCTGATGTCCATGGCGACAGTAACCACTTACCATCAAGTGGCTCATCTGCTCGTTTGTATGCTATTAACATAAAATATATATATATATATATATACCAGAATTGAAATTTCCATTTATCATGCGTATGAGCAGGGTTTGTTGAACATTCCAAATTTAAATACAGGTATTGTGAGCTTAGATGACTTGTAACGCCATCTGTTGAGTCAAAACTAAACAAAGTAATAACAAGAGTATAGTGAATTTATCACTGTTTGACACAGTCTCTATATATATCCATCGACTTTTGGAGGTTAGTTTAAAGATAAAGGTCACCATTAGCCATTAACATAGCCTTTTTAACCGGTCTTGGACCTTTCGCGTCCAGCGTAGATCCTTCTTAATTTACCTATATTACAATTTGAATGCAACATGCAGTACCATAATCATAGTTTTCCATAATTCCGTATGTAGCATAATTATCTTTTTCCAAATTTACAGAACGTACGTAAAACAAGGTCAAAGCACTCGTTCGCTCTTCAGCTTTACGCTCGAAACAGCTGACTTGACGAGCGCGGCTCAGAATGCGCTCGATTTTCCCCGGTTCCACTTTATTCTATCCCTATTCTAATATTTCCTTTATAAAACTTGTTAGGTACAATATGTAGCACGGAGTTACAATCGAGTTGAAAATATTCGCAAGACTTCGCTGTCTTGGAAAGGCTGAATGGATTTTCGTGGAATATATTTTTATTGTGTATTCTGAGCAGTAACTGTTTACTAACATTTTTTACTAATTATCAGAAATTTCTTCCAGTGGGCCCAAAATGTGGAAAAATGATAGTGACGCAAACTTTTAAAATACGGATCTATAAAAAAATAAGAAAAAAACACCATTATTTGAAAGTAGGTATATTAAAAGTAAATAACTGCAAAACTAAAAATTAAATTGTTTGTAAAAACGAATTTTAATTAAAACTTCATTTCTTGCCTGTTGCGGTATACCTACAACTCATTTGGTTCACACTGCAGGACAGCATTGAGTAGGCCTGGATACTTCACATTCTACACGCTGCTTCAGTGTGGATTATTACATAGTGATGGAATTAGGTATACTCCTCAACGGATTCTGCCATAACTTTAAACGTCCAATATGAAAATAAGACCAGAAACGTAATTTTTACGTCCTGTGACTATTCTTTTAACTGCCGAGTATACTAGAAGTTATTTAACTCTGTCATTCATTTAGGATTATTAAAAATATTACCGTAATGTTTGACGGTATGTTTCATGGTGTATACGTAGACTGGACGTGTACAAAGCATCTCATATCATGGACTGGCAATCAATAGGCACTGCAAGGAACGGAACACGAAGCGGGCGATACATATATCAATACTAATGGCCACTGGTCTCCTTGTTATGTTCTTAGACGTATTCATGGAGAGATGTATAGATAAGTAAACGTAACTAAATAAACTGTTACACACTTACACCCCCGCACTAGGATTCTCTGTGTTGCGGGTGGTGTGGACATACACAAATATCACATCACAAACACCCTCGACCCAAACACAAACATTTATAAATGTATAAATGTCTGCCCCGGCCGGGAATCGAACCCAGGACCCCTCGCTCGTCAGGCAGTGTCACTACCGACTGGGCTACGGGGTCGTCAATTTAAAAGTGTGCCTCGATCGAACTCGTGACTCTTTGGTCAGCAGCCTCTTTGGTCTGTACCAATTGGGCTATTGGATCATCAATAAAATCAGCTGTTTATACATTACTGGACTTTGATAGGATCTTCGTCAGCTAGAATAAAATAATCCTCGTTTGTATGAGTATGTATAAAATAATGATTTCATCATTTTTATAATCAACTGCTATTACAGTTTTTAAATTGATTCCATATGCTTTCACAGATCAAAAACTGCGTCATATTTTATGCAGCAATTTTTACGTCATGTTGAGACAAACTTATAATCTGTAACGAGATTTCAGTTTTTACTATTCCTCTACGATATAAATTAAGTTGTTTGATTTCCTTACGTCTCTCTGTGTTCCCTGCCTCTAGTACAGTTTTATTGCGGACCATATCTCTTCCCTGCTTTAAACAGGTTTATTATTCATGCCCGAGAATTTTGTTCTTGTTTAAGAGAGCATTTGAAAGAGCTATTTCTTGTGAAGATAATTTCATAAGGGTACTGCGCAAGATAGTCAAACATGAGGGTAAAGAAAGATATATTGTTTTATTAAAATAAACTCTTATCTGATATTTAGATTTTTTGTATTGCAGATGGCTTTCGAGATGACACAAAGTGACATTAGCCTGTGAGCAGCGTTAGGGCTAGGGAATCGAACTCGAAATCCTTCGATTGGTGTCAGGGTTAGTGACTATATAGGGCTGAGAGCCTACCTTCAGATGGCCCGTCTGTTTCTTAGCCGTCTGTTGATAAGAAAATGTGTTCTCCTTACATTCTACATGCACTTATTTATTTGGTGTGCCAACAATTCTTATACAAGATCTTAACATCTAATATGTTTTCCACTTAATATAGTCTTATGTTATTTGACGAGCAAATACATCTTGTTAAATTATTAAATATTTTTAAGTTAGTGTTCAAATGTTCCCTGAATTGAATTCGATTACACACATCTTCTGGAAGTCAAATCACGGTCACGTCCCACTCGCTAACCCCAGGAGGAGCCAATAAAACGTTATGTTTAAGAGGCATATTCTCAGATCACATGCCAAAGAGATTCGAAAACCTCCTCGCAAATTCGCTGAGATTTGTAGGTTTCCCTCAAAAAACAAAAAGGTGGCCACTCTTCGGTAGTTTGTGAGCTCGTCAATATTGTAAGTTGTGGAACTTCTATTCGCATTATTTTACTCTAGCAATATTCTGGGGGTGAGTCTGTAAATCTGTGGCAGCGCATTGCGAATGCAGCCTATAAGAATCATACAGAGCTGTTAATAAAATTTATTTGTTTATAAAGGTATGTCTAATATTAGAGTTTTATTACGCTTCTGCTAATAGTGTCATCGATTTGTGTTTTCTTTTACACCATGTACCTTTATCTGATGTTTAACGTCATTGCTTAATGTGAGCACTATAGTAAAATACTACTAGTTGAGAACATATTGGTTATGCTCAATAGTTCAACAGTATCTTTTGTGGAGGCCTCCATTTCGCTGTAAACTGTTATTGTCTGAAGATTAAAAAAAAATTAAAAGTAGAAAAATATAGTCTTTATATCTACACGTACTTCTTAGTTTTTGAAAGTTAGTATGTATGGATTTGAAATTTAATTATCACTCCGTGAAAATATCGTGAAGAAACCTGAATACTGTTCTCAAAATCGTGTAAAGTCTGCCAATCTGCGCTTAGCAAGCTTAGTTGCTGTAGCCCATTTGAGAAAGAGGACTGATCTGTCCTTAACCCACTAGTGAAAGATTATGGTTTGTGTTTGTGATGATGATGATAATAACCTCAGCATGGGTCATTCAGGTGGATTTGCTACAATTCTCACTAATTTTGGCGTGGAGCAAAATGCTCAAGCAAGATTTGTCCCGATATCAAAATCGTTCCATTTAAGTATTCTAAAGTAATAATACATTTGTTATAAACGTAGCATCTAGTAGACTTTAGTTTTATTTTGTTTTGTTCACTGATCAATGGGCTGTAATAGTCAAAACTAAATGCACTGCGTCAACTCATTTGTTATTTAGCTTACATCATCCATATAAATATAGGGTGGAGTATCTACTCATAGTAAATCCCCGTCAAAAATTCTATTTGGCGCGGAGCAGTAAGAATATGTCTGGGATTTAGTTCAGGCCTCTTACATTATGCAGAGTTCGGGCTGAAGCGCCTCGTAAATAACTATCATTCCTGTGATCCGTTTAATTAATTTTATGAACGTGCCTCCGTGTACCGCAAAATATGCCCCAATAACAGTCAACTGCAGTAGGTTTCGCAAAATTGATGGTGACTATATTTTGAGTAAAGTAGGTAGATAATATATATATTAGAGGATTGGGACCGCAAAGAATTTGGTCTTAATCAGCAGGATACTGTAGGCAGGTGTGTTACGATTGTAAAAACTTAAATATCTTGGAAACCAAATAACTTACAAAAAGTAGACGCTCCGGAATACGTCGCTTGGTGCCATTAGTGTCGTGCACGTGTATGTAAGGTAGTACCACTTATAATTAGGTGGCTCGTATGTTTGTTTCTTAGCTACAGACATAAACTTAAGTTTGTTCATTCATTCGTTTTAGGTCGGTCATCGTTGAATATTCCCTCAACATGTCCATAGCGAGCGATTGTGAGAAACGATCTCTTTGTTTTTATAACATAAGCTTTTACTCTGATAACATCAGATATATATATGCCACTTCTACATACGCCTGAATGTGATTTTTTTAGCTGACTCCGGTCATCCCAGGACAAGGGAATATATGATATATTACACAGGCTTATGTATGTCACTTTGTGTCATCTCGAAAGTAATTTGCAATACAAAAAATCTAAATATCAGGTTAGAGTTTATTTCAATAAAACATTAAATCTATATGAATGATTTTATAGCTTTTCGGTATTTGAGCACTTTCGAGTTTTGAGGACTATGAAAAAACATCCTTTATGTATAATGTAATTACATTTTTAGATATATTATTGGAACCGCCCGTTAGTCTGTTACTATCTATGGATTTTCTCCGGATTTGAGTGTATGTAATTTTGTATTTGTGGGCGTCCACGCCACCGTGATCCTTTATCTCAGGTGTCAGTATGTGATCGTTCATTATTGTTATTAATATTATCTATCCAAATAAACTAAAAATAGTATATCTTATAAATGTTCAATACTGTAAGCTGACGTTAGTAGCCACAGTAAGAAGAGCCAGTAATAATGCGAATACCCCGCTACGTCTTTGGTGTTACTGATGTCCATGGGTAACATCGACCACTTACCATCAGGTGGCTCGTCAGTTTGCTAATCGCCTAGTTACATAAAAAATGTGCATGGACCTACGTACCCGTCTTCACCCAAAGGCAAAAGTATTATTATCTATTATATTATAAAAAACATAACCACGCGATATCATTCCTAGAATTTAATAAGTACGACCTGATAATCCTCAATCAGGATATTGCTTTGAACACAAAGGCAGTTACGTCATCAAAAGTCATAATTTATACTTATAATAAAACCGTAATAGGACCGAATTTGTTTATAAGATATTCTTGAAAATCTTATTTAGGTTGGCGTTATTGTTCTAGACGCCGGGAATTTTTAACGTTTTTTAATTATACTTATTCTATGTCTGTAACGCCATCATGTGGAATGATGAAACAAGTTTTAATAACTAATATTATGGGTGAACATTTGAGATAAATTTGATCTTTTTTACTTTTGTTACGGAGCTAATTGTGTTTAGTAATTTTGGTTCAGTTTAGTTCAATAAATAAATTTACGCTCATTCGGCTTAGAAGACCGACGCCTAAAATACTTAATGAAGTAAAAATATTCTACAATTATTACGGTCGGAGGTAATAATTGTAAACGCAGTTATGTGAAGTGTGAGGAGGTTGCTTGGTACTTTATAATTACAATTAATATTTCGACAGCACCTCAGTAAAGTTTTCAAAAAAAATCAACATTGGAAAACCTTAATACGAGTTTCGAGGATATGGTACAATATGTTTGCTGGAAATTTATGATAAATTGGAACAATAGATAAGATGTTTCTGGGGAGCCGGCGCGCACGTGACTGGAGAGGCGTTGCGTCTTTCGTTATTCCTCCCTGATTCCACATTGATTTATAAGATTTATTGTGTGGTTCGAGACAAGTTGTGCAGATTGTACACAAATATATTGGAAAAGATACATTTTTGGAGCAGTAGTCGCATCATAGGGATGTCTGTATACCGCGCTAACACCGTTCTTGTATCTTAATGCAGGGGTCAGCATTACCACCTAGTTTTGCAACAGTTTTAGCAGCGTTCTTTTACTGTATCCCCTGAATGAGCATTATCAACTGGTTTTGCAACATTTTTGTTGTAATTGTGCCCCTAAGGAGATAAAATAGGTAGATGTGAATTTGTTCAGGCCCATAACATTGCATTATGTAATTATATTAATGTCAATTCATATTTACATTTTCGGTTAGAAATAAAAAAAAAATTATTAAATTTTATACGGAGGTTTTGTGAAACTTTTGTTGATTTATTTTTATTTACATGAATTAAAGAGGTAAAGTTTATGAGTTTGTTTTATAGGTTCGTGGGGGCTAATTTTTTGAGCTACTGAAGCAATGTCGAAAATTATTTCACCGGTAGAAAGCTATATTATTCCTGATTGGCATAAGCGATATTTTATTTCTGTAATAATAAATATTCAGTCTGAAAGAAATATATTTGTGAAACAAGTCGCAAGCAAAAGTACTACTGCGCCGCTTCAGATATCCGCTTACGTTAACGTAATGGTAAGTGATACGTTTAATACAATGTACCACAAAAATCTTAGTCTGTATTATGATAAAGGGAGAGTGCGGATTCTGCGAGTTGGTGTATATGCGGAAAGTAATCCCCGAAACTACGGCTCCCATTTGAAAAATTATTTTACCATTTTAACCGCACATTTTTCCAGATCGAAATAGGCTGTATATCATGTAAATATAATATTTTTTTTAATCCGCATGAAATCGGTGTGGGCCGCTAGTTTCTATTACATTTAGATCTTTGTATTCTTTGTACTCTGGACTCAAATATGGAAATGTATATTTGAAGATTCTTTATTATTCATCTACTTAAATTAAGACATAAAAATTCGTCTAATAATAATAACATTGATCCGTTTCTTCAGTCGAATTCTACTTTGTAAAGATAGTCTAATCGATTCATAATATATTCTAAAATACTCACTGCGTAATGTGGCAGTTCATAGCAAAAGAAATAACCAAGATTGCATGTATACAAGTACAGTCGTGCGCGTAAATCACATCACAGGGCAATCTGGAAACAATTACATGACAACCGCGGATTCTCGTCACGTCTGTCAGTAGGGGTGTCGACTGTACTGGTGTTGTATTGTTATCGTATACAAAATATGTTCAGTACAGTATTCATAATTAGTGATAGCTAGTAGCAGATTCAATACATCTTTCTGAACGTTTTCCAAGAGTCAGCTAGATATTAGTTTCTTTCGGTGCGTATTATTATTGGTCCAGTCCACAGTCCTTCACTAAAGTTAGTGAAAAAATTTACTGGGAAAAGTTAGACGTATAAACAGTTGTGCCGTAATAACTTTGATAAAATTATGCTGAATTCAGAACCAAACTCTTTAATACTAATAACATATCCATAAAATACCTCAGTGATATTTCTTGGAAGAATCAATGTACCTTGTTAAGACATACATATTAAGACTATTGTATTTATATAAAATAAAATAAACCTATGCTTCGATCGAGGCAACGGTCAGGGATTCGGTGCGCTATATGAAATTCAAAATCATTTAATCTTTTAAATATTTGGTAATTTTGCTTCTACTATCATTTCGAAAAGGTAATTAAACTCCTCAGCACTTGTTTGAAAACATTTAACCTGCGCGGAACTGGTTTCGGCATTGTTATTTCCAGGCGTTCTTGTCATCAATATATTCACCTATACCATAATATCCTTTATCTATTATGTGTTCCCATCGGTAACTCACGTATCGATTGATAGATACGTCGCTAATCTATTGCTTGCCAATTATTTTTTAAAATTAAAATATTATTTAGCATAAACAGATATTGTAACAAAGTAAGAGATCTAAAAAACACAAGTAAACACAGTCCAATACATAAATCACGTTGCGGGGCATTCTCGAAACAATTACGTGACAACCACGGATTCGTGTCACGTCTGCTGCTAGGGATGTCGATTTTGTTGTCATACTACTGCTGATTTTGTAAAGCCATGTATCGTATAATAATACTAAATAAATCAACTACAGCTATGTGTCTGAAGGGCAAATTAATACGAAGACAAGTCAAGTAATGGCTTACATTCCAAAACCAATGCTTCATCTCTCCTTGAGTCTGTTGGATGCTTTAAAAGCTTTTCTCTTGATGGACAGTACATAGGCTACACCTTTAATGTTTTAGAAGTGCATGTACAGCGATAATCACTAATTATCAGATAGTCTATGGACATATAAAAATAGTATTCAGCAGAATAATTGGCTTTATCCTTTGTTTCTGTACTTACTGTTTGTTGCAATTTCGATACTCCTGGGTTTTTTATGGCCTCTATTCTTTCCGGCCAATCCTTCCAGAAACTTCGTAAGTCTGCCGTCTTCCTCTTTTCGGCCGACTTTTCCAGAAACTTCGTAACAATACACTATATACTCTTTTCAGTCATAACTCTTTTGAACGAGTCAATAATATGATCCAGTGAGTAAATGTAAGCAATTTAGAACTTTTTCGTAAGTATTTATAAACATCATACATGTAATAATAACAATTCATAAATTAAATACTTCGTTTTTTAAACGTGTTTATTTAAAAGTATTATTTAATTATTCATTAATTATATATTCCTAATTTATTATATTATTAATATTCTTAGTTAAAGGGATAAAAGATCCCTCGGCAATATTGATACTATCGATACACCAGGATAACGACACCCAGTATGAAGAGGACACACTGTCCTCGATACGATCGATGATACGACTAACTCATATGGTAAGTAAGTAGGTATTTTAAGATGATAACGCGCGCTAACTTAGCAAAAATCTATTTACCGTTGAATACATTATCAACTGACAGGAACACCAATGTTGTCAAGTTCCAATCCTTCACGGTATTAATAAGACGAGACAAAACACATCAAACAAGGATATATATTATTATTATTATTAAGTATTTTTAATGAAATAAATCGAAATAAATAAAAAAACCAGACAGAATAACCTAGCCTAGATTTACTTCACCAAAATCAGAATAATAAACAAATTGATTTGTTTCACAATGACGGGATATCACAAATGGCTCACGTGTACGGATTTATTCCAAGAGTTCTCACCGGGCGCTGCAAGCAAGTAAATGAGCAAGTCCAACTACCCTCCTTTATCATTTGAATGCGGGTCCTGTTTATAGTATTATAATATCTCATTAAGCGTTAGGATCTAGTTCCACGTCATTTAGTTATCGCTGTGCTTCAATCTTAAATAGGGTTATGTTTAATGGAAATATATAATATAGTTCGTAAGTCATGGCAAAAGATTAGTTGGTGAAAATATAAACTTCCTGAAAGTTTCTGCTCACGAAACATGTTGTTATATTCAGAACAAGTTTGTCTATTAATCAAAGCGAGATCGAGCGCAGTTTTATAACTTATATAAAAGATTTAATCATTATGTGTTACCGAGTATTTGTTTCGGAGATGGGAAAGATTATCAAAAGTCCTTATTTTGCCATTGAAACTTCGTAGCTTAATGAGTCAAATAAAATTTAAATTCTAAACATTTAATCATTCAGGTATTTTGTCAGTATCTTTAATCACGTAATGTTTTTCATAGGAACGGTGATTTATCATTGAGCCGACCAATTATGGATCGAGTTTATAACCGTTGCGTGTCCATTTGCGCTGCTATTATTTCCAGTCGTTATTGATGCATTCGGGTGTACTACAATGTTCTTCACCTAAACTGCTTTCAAATATTGTTTGAAAATTTCCATAAGTAATTTGCTTTACATTATACTTTTTACTGTAGGAGTATTAGTATGTATTGCATCCTGTTCTGCACCCAAAAGTATAAGGTAGAAATTTGGGACAATAATTTTGGCCAGAATCAGCCTAGCGGCAAGTTACCGAAAGTTATAAACGAATAAACTTGTTGTATCTGTGTCTTCTGAAAGACACATCATAACACTTTGGAATAGCACATTTTGGACACACATTATATTATGAAATATGATACTGAAATTCATAACTTTCCACTTCAAGACAAAATCTATCAGTGACCGAGATTTCTTAAGAAATTTGGGCAGCAGTTTTTACTACGTCAGTGTTGTGAAGGTTGGCAGAGTTAACACGTTTGGGAAGACTGTTAAAGAGTTTTCTCACGTGTGTGCGTGGTTGTGTGTGTGATACTTTCAATGTAATAGACGTGGACAGGCAGTGATGACCGCTTAACATAAGGCGGTCCGTCTTCTTCTTTGTAGGAGTCATATAAACTTTGATTTTAAACTTATCACGGACATTATACATTTTAAGTATAACGGATACTCACGATTTTTGTTTTTTATCGATATTTCGACCCAATTACACGGATTATGGCCACGGCGAGATTGCAGTCGCAGGGAAAAATTCTTAATAGTTGACACTTGCCAGACAACAAACATAGATGGGGCTGTCAACTTAACGACATGCGTTCCTTTTGCCTTTTAATCATATCACGACACATAACATAAAAGACATTTTCACGCTCTGACCTTGATCTTTCAACCCATATTTTCTATTAATAATTTTGGGATAGTTTTGTTCTCAATTCTCAATGGCGTCTCTTAGTAAACGTGGAATGAACTGACGCTCATCCGAGATCAGCCGTGAGCTATGCAACTCAGTCCATTGATTTGGACCAGATTCAATTAGACGTTTTACTACGCCAGATTTCTTCGGGTCGTTCTTTTTGACTGCACTGATGTGTTCTTTTATCCGTTGTTAGATAGCCCGTTTTGTTTCATTAATAAACGAGTTACCTCAGTCGCAATCAATTTTATAAATCGCTATCTCGCTGTGACCATGACAGATGTAATTCTGTCAAAATATTTGTAGAAAACACGAAAATTGTGAGTACCTGTTATAGTTAAAACAAAAATAGCTTAATTATGTTCCCAGAAATAAGATTATATTTCCATTTTTATCCGCGCTGTAACATTACCACCACAAGGGATTATCAACTATTACTTTCTATATATTCCGTGCCATAACGGGCTATGCTCATTTTCCTTTTAACAGTCCATTATCGGAAATGCTCGAAGGATCTGAAGTAGAAAGCCCATTAGCGGAAAGATCATTTAATAAAATAGCGCATTTGGATAAATTATCTCAACCAACATTAGGGTCAACCCCTGCTGTTTGCATCCAGGTCAGTGGAACATTTGTCACTGCACCCCATTTAGTTGTTGGTCAATAATATAGAAGTGTAGGTTTATAAATAAAATATCTTACAATAAAATTCGATTGAAGTATGAACTCCCTTAATTAGTTTACCTTCGTATACCTATATTCATAATGTCATTTATTTTTATTGACATTGTAATTTTTTATGATATTGTCATTTTGTGGCTATCGGCATCCTAAGAACCCATATTATTCTATTGCTGACCACGGGTCGTATTGAAAGGGTTTGAGATCAAGGTCCACCACGCTGACTTAGCGTGGAGTCTTACTTCGCACACCTCAGAACATCATAGAAAACATATAAGAATATAAACCTTGCTATCGAGATATCTTGAGAAATCCCATGCTCAACTCTACGTTCCCCGTGCGGAAGTGCAAAATTCTAACCACAAAGCTATCACGGATTTAAATTCTGAACGTAAGAAAATCGAGTAAACATATTTTTAACTAATATTGCAATTTAATTATCACAAGTTAATTATTGATGGGGGCTAAGTAGATAGGTATGTACGTAAATTACCTTGTACTACGAGTATAATTAATGTTAAGTTGGATGGTACAAGCCTAAAGACATTAAAACGCGTGGTCTTGGGTACTTATTGTAGTAGTAACCTGTCCTCGCGTTGCTTCAGAAAACTTAGAAATAGTACCCGCATTATTATAAGAATGAGTTTTTCTATTTATTTCTTCTATTTCTATTAACTTATTATAATAGTGCGGTCAGGCAGCCAAACTTTTATATACTGCTCGCTTAATAGAATGTTCTTCCTTATTCATATTTATTTTTTTGACCGTGGAAACAGATCTACTTCTTGGGAAGTGTCCAAGGTTATGACCGTGAATATAAATTACTAATATGCCAAAAATTATTCAAGTATGTTCAGTAGTTTTAGTGTGATACGTGGTGAGAACGACAGACACACAAAGATTGCAAAAAAATATGTTTTGACATCTATATTGATAACAGGGCCTAATCATCGTTAAAATTTCCCAAAAATATTCAATATATAAATTCGGCTCCGTTACAATTGTATGTATTGGTGATGGTGATGGTGATGGTGTAATTTTTAATTTAAATCAATAAATAATGTATTCATATTAAATTATCAGGAACGTTTCTTTCTCTTTTTTATTTCCGTTATGTAAAAGACCTTTTGATCCTTTGTATCGTGTGCGTTTATTTTGCCCAATTTGCAGTAGACAGTATCGGTGCTGAACGTATTTGGAGTCATGTTCGCTATTTTAATACGTTCCTTCGTAAATCTTTGGTGTGAAAGCAAAATCTGATTTAAGGAAGCCGCCGCCTCCGACTCCTTCGACCTGCGAACTCTTGCATTAATTTCCACAGAGTAATGTGCATAGAGATATTTGTGTTTTAAGAGAAATATTGACAATATTTATCACACGGCGACTTTGTAGTGTCAAAGTCAGTCAGGGAGGGGAGAGTTTTGAGACATGCATCCAAGCTTTTTTATTTAAATACGAAAAACGAGTAGATGGTACTAGCTGATAGTAAGTGGTCACCATCAGCCATGAGTCCGCAAGACTAAAAGTATCATCGACAAGTTGATTGCTGAGGTGGAAACGGGAGATGAAACTTACATTTAAAAAGTTTACTGATTGGTTGACTAATTGCTAAGGTAAATCTCAAGAATACAGGTATTCTCACGATGCTTTTCTCTACCGAAATAATGATAATGACACATGAATCAGGTTCGCTAAAGAGAATTTAAACTAGTATCAAAATTGTTTAAATCACTAAGCAACAGGGTTTTTATGTTTTTTTTTATTTTTTTTGTTGTTGTTTTTTATGTTTTTTTTTATGATTTTAATCGACAAATGAGCATACTAACTATCAGAAGATAAGTGGTCACTTTCGCCCCTGGACATCAGTAATACCGTTGTCGACCTAAAAAGAAGAGGAGCACGGAGGGCCGCATTATTACCTCTCCGACACTGCGATCGGAACACATTATTCTCGAACTCTCTGTAAGTGAGCTGCACTGTGTAAGCTTTTACGTTTTAAAGTGAATAGGTAGGAGCTCTTTGTGTAGTAAAACGAGGTTTCGTTCTCAATGAACCCGCGTCTATGTTTTACACTACATTATTAATGCAATATTATTCAATCTTTCCTAGCAAGCAAGCTTCGGCACGGTGCTGATTCACTCAGACGAAACTCTGTTATACAGTACATTATGGATTCCAGTACACTTACTGATTGTAAGCAATGCCAGTTCATTTAAAGTAATTCTGATTTTGGTATGTGTTCAATTTTTTATTGTACGTTTACCCGAGCATATGAAATATTTTGTTTCGAAACACCAGCACATGATCACTGTGGTATTATGGCTTTAGTTGATCAGGCTTTGAGAAATGAGAAGAAATTAAATGTGGAACATGAAGTATTTTTTAAGTTCATTATCAGCAAACGATGCGTAACCAACCCGACAGAGTAATCAACTGATAATAGAGTAATAATTAAATATTTTGTTTTTCGTTTTCTTCTTCTCGTATATATTGAATAACTGCCAGACTTAAGATTAACTGCTAAGCCAAAACACAACTAAGTTTGCGTAACTCATACGTCACTAGTGGAATTATGACGTCATCGTCGTGACGTCATGTCGACGCTGACGCGTCATTGTATGACTACAATATTGAGTAAGTTAGGAATAGGGTTACAGGTTAAGTCGACCTAGATCCTTTAGGGGCCTGTAGTTACCATCATTTCTGACTAATATGACTATGAAACACCCTACCCCAAACTTAACTCTTTACAAGATATTATTTAACTTTTAGTTTTTTTTTATAAATATTGCCGATATTCTGGCTATTAGGTTAGATAATTTAGAATTTGTGAGTATTATTATTTTTTGTACTTAGTTATTGTTTTGTTTTTCCTTCTAAGTGATAAATAAAACCCATTTTTGAACCTTTGATGACTTAAATCGATTAAACGATCGACGAAAGTAAGAAACTTGGCGCGGTCAGATATTAAATGAATGACAGCTGCTGGAAACATTTCTTTAGCGCTTTTCTTGGGTTTTCCCTTGAGACTTCAGCTAAATTCAGCTTGAGATTAATTGTTAGATAGCAATCTATCTATATCGTAAGATACAATCAGCATAAAAATACCACTAATTTCATTTTCCTTTAACCGGTCCACTAGTTACTGGAGAAGCGTGGTGAAATTCGCTGTACGTTTGCTCAATTACGAACAGAGTCCTCAGTGTAGCAACTAATGGCTAATAGCTTATAACTATAGCTTGAAGCCGTGTCATAGTTTGTACTGTGCACCTATATTAAATTTACATACACGTATTTAAGGCCAGCGGCTGACCGAACCGTAATTTAATACTCCATAAATCGATGTTCTGTTTCGATAGGGTACATCCCATTTGGGTATCGACGCCGTAAAATTTCCTACAGTCATGAATATCAGATGCGGGCCGTTTCGGAATTATGACGTCATCACTACAGAGTAACTGCCAAGTGGCAGAATACAGAAGTGGCTGTTAGTATTAAGTATTTAGTTATTTATACTGTACTATGCGTCTTGTTTATTTGTTGGCTTTTGGCGCTTTTTGATGTTAAAAAATTGACATTTTATAAAATAATTTATGTCTTGGACTCTCTGCGTCCCATTATTTTTGTTAAAAATGAGGAGAAAATTTGAAATTTTAATATTCGCACTCGTCTTGTTACATCTAAGTTATCGTAATTACAAAATAAATTCATAACTGGCCAGTGAATTACATATACATACATGTGTATCCACCTTTGAGCTGAAGTCAATTTGCTTAGTCAAATATCATAGAGGTGCAAGAATCTCTACAAATCTTAGGTCCAACCTAACCTCCCTTACAAAGTCAATAAATACCAACGAAATAACAATGAGGGTTTTCATTGCTATGGTTCCTACAGGCGCTATAGGCGTATCCTATAATATATATTAGTGTCAGCGAAAGACTCGGCTGACGTAAATATTAATGAAAAGAAAAGATATATTTTAAGTATTAAATGCCATTACATAATTTGTCACTGAACGAAATTCCAAGAAAATTAAGCAACAGAACATGAAGGAAATTCCAATCTATTTCCAACTATATTGCAACCCTAAAGAACAGATCCTATCACCCTCTTACATCCTGACACGTTTACTCCATTAGGGGATTAATCTATGACACCCACTTTCAATTGAATACGTAAAATGCCATGTAAGGTGTGTAAGGAATATGACAAATTTGGCTCCACAATTTTTTTTTTACATATAAAAGTTAAGTTGAGTACAATGCCATCTGATGATAAGTGAACTTACGCGTACAGCGTATGAGTAAAGCGCATTAAGTTACGAAAAGCCTCTTCATTCTTGGTTTGAATATACTTAGATACTTAACTAACTAATAACTTGAATACACCCATGGTATGATCAGACCGAAGAACCATTGTCGCAAACAGATCGTACTCGTAATCGAGCTTAAAATTGATAATATTATTGACGTCCTTTTTTGTTTTCATTTGCGAAATTACTTACCAATTGTGTCTGAATAGGTAAATCCTAGACTATAAGAATCGTGAAAGTTGCATCAACATGATGCAATATATATACATATATATAGCGCAACATTTAAGTTAAATTAAGAATTGAACTTAAATTAAACGTTGGCGCATTCACAACCCCGCACTTGTATTCCTTATATTGTGACGTAAACATCTATGACATCAAAAAGCCCTTGACCGGAAAACAAACATTTATCTGTCACATAAATGTGTGCCTTGCGAGGAATTGAACCCGGGACCTTTCGCTTGGCAACCCGAGTCACTATCAACTGGACTACTGGATCATACGTTATCTCTCCCATCTTTTATAATGACCTAATCTCGCAATGTGTTGTTACATTCGCGTTGCTGTCAATTTCCGGGACTTTCCCAATGTCACAGATAGTAATTTTACAATGTCAAAACTTACGGTGATTATAACGGTTGATCTCAGGAAAAAAGCTAAAACCTTCAGGCAATGTATTAATTCGGCATTTACATACAACTCAAACCCATGAAATTTTCTTTGTTGTTCTTTGTATACACATATTAATTTAAATTTGGGGCTAAATTGAGATGGTTAGTTAGAGTTCGTTGAGAGGTTAGTGGCCAATCTATATTTATCTATCGTTCTTCTATCTAAATAAAAGCTTTCGACATAATTTAAATTTCACTACTAAATCTAACTTGCCCTAAAGCGCCCTCTGAAGCAAGCAACATAATACTCAGTCACATAAAGAATCCATTATAGTAACAATTTGGATCACTCGCATATTTCCTATTACACTTTTATACTGGGAACATTTGATGAAGCTTTCAAAAGCTGAGCTCAACCAAGTTTCGTATAAATGATTCATACTGACTCATTGTCTGCTTAATTGCGATGTTCCATGTTTGTTCATTACGGTATGAATATGACGAGGGAATGTCGTTATGACTCCGGCATTAGCTGCGGTAATAAAGTTATAAGTATTTGTGGATTTTTTAATTTTTAACACGTACTAGTAACAGCCGTCGCTTCGCTCCCAGCATCTAAGGAGGAATAGCTTCTTAGATTACGACACGTAAGTTTCAAACACGCCAATAAATAATTCTGATGGGCAGAGAAATGCATAAATTCCAAAATAATACGAGTATGTTTAGGTGTTCGACTTGAAAGCAGTCTACTTACCTTAAAATTTGCAAAAATCAATAAAAGCCACTGAGCCATTGCTCTACCAAGCGACGGTCATTAACATGTATGAAAGAAAGTAAAAATTAATGTATGTACAATGTACATGCAAGTGAATATTTGTATGGAATTGTTCCTTTCGTCCTTTAGTCTAAACCAATTTCCCCCGTCCATAGTGCAACCGCGGATGAGGGCAACGGTTCTTGCTGATGGTTATTGGACTCTGCCCTCTGGACCAGTTGAATCCTCATGCACGGTGGTAGGAAGTACTCGTTTGGCTAGCTAATACTTTCTTCGATTCGACCATGAATTACGTTTACATGATTTAGTTGCATGGTCGAGTGCAAGTACATAGTTAGCTGATTCACAGCTTTCATCTTGGCAGACATCGCATCACTGATACCTTTAGTATTGCAGGTTGCATGGATGGCTGACAACAGGTACCGCCAGGTGATCCGTCTGCTTGTTTATAGTATTGGTTTCATGTTTTCATATTATTTAAATAATGAACGATAAACTCAAAAATCGTGAGTACCGGTTCCATTTAAAATCTATAATATCCGCGATGATATAAATTTAAAATCATAATATTATGTTTAAAACTAAAAGTTTATACTAATTATATGAAGTGAGCACGAATTTTGTGAGTTGGTGTATAATTTCCCATAATAATAATAATAGCCGTAATAATAATATCCGGAGGATAATCTGCGGAACCAGGGTACCGTTTGAAAGATACATTATTCCGGACGAACGTAAGAATTAATTGTTCAATCCGAACGAGGTTAAGGCGCACCGCTAGTATGTTATAAAAAACCTGAATACCTTATAAAGATGAAATGCAAAAAGTGTTTATTTGAAACCCTCAGAAATATTCAGATGACACATAGAGCTAGATTAAATAGTAATCAGAACAGTTCTTGGTCTTCTCAAGAACGTTCACCTAACTTTTTGGAGCTTACTTTGCGAAACGCAATTTTCAACTTCAATTTCTTTTATCACTTTTCGTGTTACAGACATTGTGTGTTGTAATGTCAATGTCAATAAAGCCTTTGTAAATAATAAAAAACATTTTATTTTATTTTACTGTACGTAGAATATTAAAGTGAGTTCGCGAGTCTTCATATAAATTTATTTATAGGTAATATAATCGATGATATGAAAATAAAAAGAAAATAAAATGACAGCCTTATATCAAATTAAGTAATTGATCGTCTTTTTTTTATCGCGGGGATATCCATTGTGGATACCTTTCTGTCGCGGGGGTGACAGAGAAGTTATGCCGGACTCCCACCGACTACAATCACCACGTGTGTCTCCTCTGCACCCTTGGTCGGTGTCACGGGTACGCTCTCGCATTCTTCCGCAATCGCTACGGCATTTAATTCCTTTTGGGGCCAATCCCAGGGTTGGGATAGAGCTGAAGTTTACCCATCCCGATATCCCGCGATTAACCGTCTTAAAATAACTTCGGGGGCGGTCGAAAGTTGGATAGGCGACCGTTAAAGTCGGAAACACTTGAGCGCTTCTATGCTTCGAAACGCAGATTATGACCTCTATCCCAGTTGTTAATCGGTTAGCCAAATCGGAAGCCTTTAAGTGGCATTAGATCTTCCCAAACAAGGTTATGAATAGAATTGGTGCAGCGTGGTCGAGTCTAAAGTTTACAGCGGACGACCCAAGCCTTGTAACGTACCCGTTAATCGTGATTACGACCCGTGATTGTCCCTCTGTTGGGCTCGGGTCTTCTTGCATAATAAGTGGGGCTAAACATGCGGTTTGGTAGGATTCATACCATCGAGAATATTAAGAATAACTTTCGGGTATACAGATTCCCTCACGATGATTTCCGTTACTGCAGTAATATATAATTTGTTATACGCACATTATTTGAAAAATTAATGCAGGATTCGAACACGAGGCTTATGTGCGGGTGATCGACGTTCAAACCACCAAGGTACTACAGTTTTTGCCACCATTGCACCGTTCAAGCGTTGAACTAACTTTAAATTGATATTTAATGAATTAAAAATAAATTCGACCTCTATTTGAAAACATTAAAATTCATGAACGGTGTAAATCGAATGTGTATTAATATAAATATTTGAAAGCAAATAAACATTGGAATCCAATTTAAATTCATAATTGATTTGGCATTGGTATTGTTCATAAAGTATTACATTATTGGAATAAACTACATTTGCTATCACATAAGTTTTATTACGATTTTATTCAGTGTAATGACGTCATTATTATGATCTAGATTTGATTTATGTACATCCTATTGACAATAGATGGGCAGAGTAAGATAAAGGCGATCTTAATTTCCGTTCCTACATCAGATTTTAAGATAAAAAAAGACATAAAAAAGTGGAATGGGATCTCATCTTTGTGATCCAATCAAATCTTTGTGAAATAATTTTATCGCATCAAATGAATCTTCATTTTCTTATTGATTCCTTTCCTTATTGATTTATTCCTTTGATTTATCTTTTCTTAATTGGGCGTTCAGATTCCAAGCCCAACTAGTTTCTAAGACGTAGTCACTTCGAGCAATCGTTCGAGTGACGTCTAACAGAAAGGGCCATTTATCATAGCTGTCCGTTTCGACCTTTAGAATGACAATCAATTTAAATAGACTTTGAAAATTAAAAAAGTATGTAATCTGCGAATTTTATTAAAATTATAATATAAGTATAGGTTTACAGGTATAGATTAGTATAAATTTAAATGTAAGTGGTTGTTATATGGGTGTACAATTACGCACAGACGGACGATTTTTTACTTAGAGTAATCCAACCATGGGGACCTAATAATAATCCGTCAACAATAAAAAGAAACAATCACACGGCCTTATGTATCTTACAAAAAAACTCAACAGCGTGATTCAGGATAAATGATAACATTTAATGGTGCCATCTAGTTTGTGCAGCCTGAATCATTTATGTTACACATTATTCTGTATTTATGGGAACGAATGTATTTTTGGTGTTTTTTTAAAGGTTCTTAATTCAAAGAAAATGTTAAATTTAAAGAAAATATAGCACACTAAGGGTGAAATAAAAGGAGATCTAACTGATTCACCGTCTTCAAATTGAATCGGTTTTTTTTTGTTAAAATAACTTGTTGGTGATCAATTATTTCTACTCTTTGTGCTGTGTCATACTATCATTTATTCAACTGTTTATTACTGTAACTATGGTTCGTAGTGCAATAAATATTTTTAATGATAAAAAACTAGAAAACTAGTAAAGTAAAACGTTTGGACAGAGAACAATTCTCTTATTACTAAATGACACAAGTCTTGTTTGACTATAACTTGTTTGAATATAGAAGATTAAAGATTTATTAACTAAGAAGTTTTCACAATTTTCTATTTACATTTTGAACACAATTACGAATACTCAATAAGTTCTTGTCGACGGATTGTTAGTAGGAAGCGCGATTTTATTTATAAGTTGACAAGAGCAGAACCATTAATATAACTTTAATGCGCAGGTAATGCTTCGCTTTTGTTTACTTGGAACGACTGTTCGAGGGAATTAAGTTGTAGTACTGTGCCGTATTCGCACACCAAACAAATAAATACACACAGATATACAATATACACATTTACATACATATGTACATACCGTTATTAATAAATTACACTTGCCTGATACCTGAACGTGTATGTTAATTAAACATCAAATATTGTAATGCCGTGTTAATCGCTGCCGTGGAAACTTAACTTAAGTAGTAAGTGTAGTTATCTATGGATTCATTTACGGTCTCAACTCCGTAGTGAATCCGCGCTGCTTTTGCACTAATCGCGCTTCGCTTCTTATGCTTATTTTTGCTGTTAATTTACCATAACTTCTGCTATAGTATTTCTTCTGTTAAATGTACTATCTGTGTTATTTCCGCTCGTGTGTCGTCTGTACTCTTTTGCTTCTGAGTGTGTAGTGTATTTCGTGTGTGAGTAAACGGAACGATTTTCGTGTAAGTGTTTCGTGTCACGGTGTTTTCCTTTACTGAAACGAGCGATAATTAATTTGTAATAATTCGAATTAGAGGTACGTGCAGAATTGTTGGCTCCACTATTCTATGGATACCCTGCTTCATTCTTGATTAGCAACGCATCAATACTGCGTTGGTATTTTGGACGGCTTCAATCGTGGTTTATATCCGAAATAAAAATGTATCCGAAACCGTTACCGGATCCGATAAAAAAAATTTGAATAATCTCGGATAGAGGCAGAGTATAAATGAAACCTGTTATGAAAGGTTTTCGCTGTCTGAGCTGATACACCAGCCGCGTAGCTTTCATCTTTAGACGTTTTTAATATTCAATTTTTTACGTTTTTATTCCATATCAAATAATACCTAGAGAAAAGTTAAACTGTTACCTTTAAAATGGAGTATATCTTTTACAACTCTTAAATCATCTAATATCAGTAACCGAAATTATCCGAAACATTCGTATAATCTGAAATAATTCCATATCCGTAACCGTAACCTAAACCGGTAAAATATTATTCATATATTCGTATCCATATCTAAATCCGAAATTTCATACACATAACATCCCTAACTTATATACTTGTTTGTATACGGTTACTTAGTACATAAAAACAGACTATTAAGACCCCAGGTTGAGTGGGTTCAAATGAAGCCAGACGTACCTGACTATTACTGAAGTGTCTATTAGTTCACGCGTACAGTTGTTCGTCCTGCACTTGATCCAACAATGCCTCCGCCCAGTCGATTCTTACTCTATTTATACCGTTTTAACGGAAATAGTAAGTTACACTAACCCGCAAGTCAAATCATATTAAATTTATAATACCGGAACTTCAGACTAGGTTAAACTGTGAAGATCTTTGATGTTAGACATGGAGATTATTAAACAAACAATCTTATATAAAACTAGCTGTGCTAACTTCGTCCGCGTTAAATTTAACAAAAAAGTTATTTAGTAGAAATAAAAGTAGCCTAAGTTACTCCTTATTACATCAGCTACCTGCCAATGAAAGTTCCGTCAAAATTAGCCGGAACAAACAGACAGAGAGACAGACAAAAATTGTAAAAAAAGTTATTTTGGTATATGTACCGTATATACATTCATATGCATGTAGTAAAAAGCGGTTATTTTAATATTACAAACAAAAACTCCCATTTTATTTATTAGTATAAATATAGATATGAAACGAACACTAAGAAGTATTAGTAAGTAGCATTTCGCGAACAATTATATTATAATTATTAGATTGTGATACAATATAAATAACATTACCGCAGCCATTCCATAGATAAACATATATATTTACAAACGCTCATCCAAAGTTAAGCTACGCTGTTATTAAATAATTGCAACTTAGTTCATAAGTTGTATTGATGATCGCTACGTCATTTAACTGTAACGGGTACCCACGATTTTTGTGTTATTGTACTTATATTTCAACCCGATTATATTGATCGTGGTCACGGTGAAACTTCCCCAGAGTCACCGCATGGACTATAGTGGTGGTGGATGCTACCTGCCGATTGAATGGTTCCGGGATGTTTACGTGATGGGTGAGTATTTGTTATAGTGTTTTTTTTAACAATTTATTATATACACGTGATTATTTCAATTTCTAATGTTTTTGCCTTGATTAGACATTATTAGGTTTACTGATATTTTATATAGTCCATTATCTGCGCAATCACTATATATCAATTTTCATTAAGATCGGTCAAGCCGTTCTTGAGATATAACAATTTTCGTCAGATAGACAAAAGTTTTCAAAGTGATAAAACTGATGTCAGTTAATGATAACACGAATATTTATCATGAAATTTCACAAAAAAATGGAATGTACAGACAAACAATCACTACAGATTTATGTAGTAGTTGTATGTGTCGGCGATGTTTTTAAAGTCAAGAGGAATGCATACCTATATAATCTTGAAGAACTTATTTATATAAAAATGAAGTTTCCAGCTGCGTGCCATTGTGAATAAAATGTACCTATTCTTGGAAAGTTCTTCCTCACTGGAAATATCAGCGAAGTTGTGAATAAAGCAAGCTTTTTACAAACTTTCCAATGACTTTTATTATCGAAGTTTTCGATTTGATTAGTGTTCAGTGAAACGTTTTAAAATGACTACAGACTGGAAAAATATGCGAAATAACATTCTTTGAACATTTCATCAGTCTGGTTTCGATTGCGCAAGCATTGCATCTGATTCTGACTGAGCAAGCGGCGCATCTATTTCCGGCTGCGCAAGTGGCGCATCTTTTGCTGACTGCGCAAGCGACGCATCTGTTTCAGGCTGGGCTAGCGACGCATCTATTTAAGACTGCGTCAGTGTCGTATTTTTTGTGACTGGGTAATTGTCGGACTTATTTCGGACTGTGCAAACGTCGCGTCTATATCACACTGCACAAGTGTCGCACCTTTTTTCTTCTAAGCAATCGTTTAGGAACAGTGTATTGTAAACTTGTTAGTTTGATTGAGATTCATGTTCGTCGCATACACAACCGCGTCTCCCAAAGGACCGCTCACTCTACCGCCCCGCGCACGTTCCCCACTCTTTTGTATTCGTCCAAAGAACCGACGTGCGATGGATCGCTTAGTGCGCGTCTTGTAATTTACATAGGGTGTGCGTGAAAGGTTCACGGGCACAAGGCATGTTGACTATGGGAATTTGTTAGAAAGTGCAAACGTTTGCAGCAATGAAGACGGCAAATTCATTCATCACATGTTACATTTTACCAGTCTGTACGCACTATAAGTATGAACAGTAATGAATGAATAAGTTTGAGCGTTAGCCAATCTGCTTCACTCCTAGTACACCTTGCTGACTTGCGAAAATTGTGGTAGGGATCATACAGAACTCACAGTTCCATACCGACGTTATTCGTGTTATGTCGTTACTGTATTAGTGAGGTTACTGTTTTGATGAATTACGGCTACAGTTAGTAAATCAGTTAATTTAATATGCAAGTTTGGTTCTCGTTTAGCCGGCTATACTTACCATCAGACAGTATCACTGTTCCTTCTTGATTGTCCCCATAAAAAGCATCTGTCTCAATATAGGAACAATTTACACGTTCACTCACTCACACTCTCGCAGTAAGATATAATGTGTCGTGGATATGATGATTCTTTTACAAAAACATTCATGACCAGAGAATAAACATTTATCTGTCACATATTTGTCTGCCCCAGCCGGAATCGAACCCGGGAGCTCTCGCTCACGCAGGGTCACTACTAACTAGGCACCAGGGTCGTGAAATAACTAATTTGAATATAAAATAAAACAACAACATTCAGTAACTTATACATATAATTTTTATATTTGAAAATTGTTGGTACAATGTACACTTTGGGCTTAAATGTAACGGCTTGGAAAGATTTTGAAGAACATTTGAAAAAAAAAGTAAGTAGTAATAATTATTTTCTTCCGTCCATTTAAGCTTGTGTTATTTTATTTTCCATATATAAGCTTATTTTCCAGTCAAATCTACAATTAATCTTTTGTTGACATGTCCGTCTACAGACGTAAATATAAATTATTTTGAATGCCAAGTTTAGTTTTGTCAGCGGTGCCTAATTTTTAAATGTATAAATTAATTAATGATACTCTAAAATAGAGCACCGTGATTTATGTGTTATATATAATCAAAAAATATTTTTTATTTCGCAATTAAGACATATTTTTGTGAGGAAACAATATATTTTTAATTAATAGAAATCTACTATGCAGCAGATATATTGGTAAAGAAAAATATTGCAAGTCGATCACTTCAAGCGATCTATTGGCATTTGAACTTAGGACACTTACTAAGGTGCAAAAGTGACCTACATAACGTGTATTTTAAGGTACTTTTATTACATAGCATTATGAGTTTTTTCTGCGCATGGAATGAGCTCTAAATTTCTTATTTATCACGTACAGAACTAATCTTGACATTAACATCACAGATGAAACGTGAATCTCGAATATCCCTTTTAACAAGACGTTTATTATATGAGCAACATTAGAAATGTTATATAGAAGATAAGTAATTAACATGGCGGCATAAACTTTTCACGCCATTAAATTTCAAATATGGCGGCGATATTGATATTTGAGAGGATTCAATAAAGCGTAATAATGTTTGTAAATAAGCGCGGGAAATCCTGATTAAAACTCTGTAATAACGTCACATTTCATCACATTCTCGGTTCGTTTCAAAAGGATATATGTTAGTCAAAAATAATGGATTAAAATTATACTATCCTCGTTGATAATAAGATTCATATTTCATCGGCGGTGCTGAAGTTATGCTATTTTAGTTTCGATAGTATAGCCCATCGTACAATCGCAGACAGAAGAAAATGTGTCATTATTAATTTATTGATATTGGCAGTTGTCACCGATATGGGATGATTACATTTTAGTTACTGTACTTTTCACTATAGAAGGAATGAAGATTCCTTACAATTTAATTATGATTTTTTGCATACTTTGTATAAATATTTTTAAACAATTTTTTGATAGAACAACAGTGGATTTATTATGTGAAGCTTTCTTTTACTTTTATTAATATTTATTTAGTATAAGCTTAAATATAGATGAGGCAGCGTTCTCATTGTCAAAAAGAGCAGGAATAAAATTGTTGAATAAAATCTGACTATGAAATCGTAGCCTTATACTATTAATGCCTAACGCTTTGGAACCTTTTTTCTATTTTATATTTACAACGTGGTTTCTAACAATTGACAACGAACGTACTGAGTTCGTATGTTATAATACTGCTTCGAGTATCGGCTACCATTACATTGATTTTGATTCCGATAAAAAACGCAATATTTGTCTAACTAAATGGTCATAAATTAATTTCTATATTCACTAACACCTATTCCATGAACAGGGTGTAACAAATGCGTTTTGCTGTAAATTTTACTATTTACATAGTTACTTTAAGCGATATTATATTGCTTTTACAATAATTGATTAATTTATACTCAGTATACGAATTTCATATAACATATATTTAGATTACATTTGTCGATTTACATATAATAATCTATTTGTGTGAATTAGATTACTATTAATATAGTTGAGGGTCGAGAATTTCATCTTCACGCAACAATAAAATTCGATTTCCATCAGTAACTATGAGCAAGGATAGCTATTAATAAAAACTAAAAATTTAGCGGAGATGAAAAGACCGACCCAAATAAAATAAAAATTCACGATAACATTTTTCTAAATTGTCAATTTTCAAATAGTTATACTTTATCACACTAGTATTTAAAATACTCCGTGAAGTGCGTTAATTTGGCAGATTATACTACAAGGGTCTGTCCACGTCATTTACTACTCTCTAATAATGCAGAAGTAAAATTTCGGTAATTTATAATGCTTAAATTAGGTTAATATTCTAGTGATACAACTCATGATTGTAGTATCATAGAAATATTTTTAGGTAGAAAAACCACATGATCACGTGTGAACATTCGATTTGTGAATCGAAACTTAAACGACACTTATAAAAGGTAACAGTAAATAAAACGATTATTGGCTGTTTGTTAGTGAAATTAGTTTCTTTTAGTATCGAACTGTTTAGTCACACCTGTTAATTTCGCCTCGAAAGCAATGCGTGGAAGGATTTACGAGCGATTTACAAATGAGACGTTCTATCACGATATTAAAAAGTCGCAACGGCTGACGTTGATTACAGTTGTACATAAAAATAAAACATCGTGCATTATTAAAAAGCAGGAATTGTAACACAATTTGTGCAAAATTTGATCTTGCCATCGAAATATGGCATAAAGCAAAGCGCGTGTAGTGCTCTTACATTCATGTATTTACATTATGTTTTTAAAATTATTGTATAAAACATACGGTTACAGCCATTTATTGGCTCAAAATATTTTATTAATTTTAGGTTAAAACATTTCGCATTGAAACGTTTTTCTACCTACATTTTAATTAACGGGTGGTATTTAGAATTGTTTTTCTGTAGTTTGTCAACACCGCCAATTGGGAAAAAGTTAATTTTTTTTTCTAACAAATATATCGTGGTATAGTAATCTTATGTGCCAAGGAGGTTTGGTTATAATAACCAAGCAAGGCCTGTATTTATTTGTGACAAAATATGCATGCCGCCTTTTTACAGAATATACGACCCATGAACATGTTACATCTATGTAAGTACTAATTTGGAATGAATTCAATAACATAATGAAATAAACATGCACATCAAAAGGTATAAACAATTTATACGACTTTGCGTAATATATTGTAGATAGTTACTATATTTTCACAATGACTACGACCAAATTACAAGGTCCCGTTAATTTAAATATTTGATTTAAGTGCCACCCACGACTAGAGCTATATAGGTTGTGCTCACATCGACTGAATAATATTATACATATAAAATATTTACTCACTAAATCGCCATAACGTTAAATACTTTTCACATCATACTAAGTTATTTTAGATGATGTGAATAAAAATTAAACACATTGAGTCTATATACGTAGGAATTACATGTAGTTTTCTCTATTACCAAGTGGTAAGTCATTTAATTAATTAAAAGGGACTGCCAAAAACGTTACTTTTACAACAGAACAATTTGACCATTACTGTTAATAAAATAAAACAATGCTATTTGGAAACGCGTAAAAAAATCGACATTAAACTAACTAATTCATTGGGTCTGTCTCAAAATTTTCAACAGGGCAGGTGTTAAATACGTGAGTACTGTCACCCATACACGTGTAACGTAATAGTGACATTTTACGTTCAAAAAGCTTTTTAAAACATCATAAGTCAACATACTGAAAACTGTAGTGTCCTAAATTGTGTCGTATTCACGGAAGTATTTGCAAAAGACACACTCGTACTCGTATGATGTTTAAAATTTTTTGTTAATAATTTACTTTTCAATACATTTGCGCAAAAAGTAGACTTTTCCACGTGTTTAGCGTGTTTAAAGTTATTCTTATCCGCACTAGTCCGCATCCAAACGGATGATATAATGTTGTACTGAATTTCATTATAACACATCTTTGTTTCTTTTCGATCCCTTCTGTGCAAAGGGTTTACTCAACAGACAGCCACATTCTTACTGCTCGATATGTGGTATCTGTAAGTATTTAAAAACAGGACATCTGTATGACTTTGAAAAGAAGAACATTGACATTCACGTGCGTTTCACTACCAGAACGTCGTGTGCCGTAAAAAAAGTAGGTTATTCGAATCCCCGCCATTTTTGTTCGATATTTTTATTGTTTTGTTTACAAAAAAATGAAAAAGTGTTACAAAAATGTGTTACTATACAAAATGTTAATTAATACTATAATAAATAATTCTTTCATTAATATTTAGTTTATTTGTATATACTCAGTAATGGATGATACTAGGTTACTAAGATTGGTTGTTTTAATGTTAGCAGTAAGCTAACAGTTTCAGAATCTTTTATAGAGGATTTAAAGCATGGGACTAGTGAAAGTCTTGTATGCAACTGTTGATAATTAGGTATTTAAACACTCATGTGATACTATTCGTGTTTTAATACCTCTCATTAATACACCAGTTGCATAAATAACTAATATAACATTGAAATGCTCAAAAAATCGGCACGAATAATAAAGTTACTTTTGAAATAGTTAAACTTGTTATTAAACGTTATGTAAAAATAGCATAGTATTATCATTATATTTTTCAATATTATTTATATTTCATCCTGCATCATGGCCACAAATATTTTTTGTAATTTGGAATTCATTTTCTAGTTAAAAATTTAACATGAGTTCGCACAGATGTCGAATTTGGAACTTTGTTAAGTTCGGTTGGTTACAAGTTCTTGCAGATAATTTTTTGTAGGATTTATGTTCATGAAAATACTATGTTATATATTTTTCACATTTTCATTAATATTAGATACGTATAAAGATACGTGTTTCAAACATCGCTATACCAAAAGAACAATTGGATTTTATCAATTTTTGTTTGAGTTATTTTTTTATGTAAAATTGGATGCCATAGATAAACTTAAAAACAGTTTATTGAAGTATGCTATTTTCTGTTGCAATTATTTTTTCCATTTCCAAAACTCCATCCGATACTTTTAAAAGGGATTTGTTGTTAATCGACTCACATGACAATTTAATTTGCAATTGCGTACCTCTGACAGTAATTAAGTACACGATTTTTTTAAATAAGTGATGTGTATTATTATCTTACATTCTTAACAAAATATTATTAAAAAGTATTTGACATTGCAAGAATTTTTCCAAGTATATACCTATACATATATTAAAAAATATAGATATGATCGTTATTGACACTGGTTGACATTGATTTTGATCGATATGAAATTATTTTATATTGATTGTTATTTATATTTTTATGATTACATTTAATTGTATTTATTTTGTCATCACTTTGTCACCTACTTAATTTGACATTGTTTTTCATGAATAAATTTTAAGATTTTTATTTAATACATCATATCAATGTAATATTAAACATGTCATCAATATTGAATGTTTGCGTAAATTGTTAATATTTTTTTATTGTCTTCTTACGATCAAATGCTTAAAATCTTTGACTGTATTGATCAGTTGAATTGATCAACCCTCACGACCAATAATTTAATGTTGCCATGACGTTAGAATTGTATCAAGCATCAGTTATATGAGTTTCGGTTCATTATTTTTCAAACGCACATACTTATATAATTTTTAATCACCGTAGGTGTCTTTACTATATGTAACCAAATTATTAGTGGTCCAGTTTAAACATTGTAGATTCAATTAACAAGATTAAATAATACTAAATAGTATTTGAACCAATTCGGTATCGAACTTCGTGATTTTCATTAAAGAAAATCGTACAGAAAATCCAAGGGTATGCGGAAAAAAATTCAAGTTACGGCTGCAATGTTTCACATGGTTTATAACTAAAATAACATACATATAAAGCAACAAATACCCGAGCACTTTGATATTTTTTTTTTATATAATATGGTCAAATTGTTCTTAGAATCATGGCACGTAGGAAAGCGTTTGCAGGTACTCTAATAAAAAGTTAAAGACGTAAATGGATTTACAGACAACACACTCTTGCCGCTGAGCATAAATCCAGTCGAATTAAGCCGCATTGCTGCGTGATTTTCTACAAAAAAGTCTTCATATCAATTAACGTCTTTGTATTGCACTCATTACTCTACCCACTAATAGAACAATTCCAGCGTATATGAAGTTCAGTCGTCGCAGGTTTTGCAGCATTGCTCCTTGTAACGTCGGAGAGCGCACATGTTCATTGAGCGCACGTTCTCGCAGTAGCGGGAGGAGTCTTTGCAAACTCCATCTGATGGGACGAAATGGAAAAATATATCAAGAATACAATCCACAACATATGTTTATAATAAAAAGCGTTCACACATTCACATCCTTGCATTGATTGGGATACCCTGTGCTGGCTGTGCTGGGTGGCATGGAAATACATAATTATGACATCACAAACACTCTCAACCTGAGAAGAAACTTTTTATCCATCCCAAAAATATCTGCCTACTCGGGAACTGAATTCAGGACCCCTCGTTTACAAAACAGGGACACTACCGACTGAGCTACGGCTAAATATACATTTCATGGTATATTAACATACAAAAACGTACTTTTGAGAGTAATTGAGCGGAATTCGCAAAGCAAAATCAGTATCAGGATATACATAGGGTAAATGAGTTGAATTTATAAAACGCCTCACAAAAATGAGTAACAATTGCTTCGGATGTAGTTAGTATTTACGAATGGAAACTCATTAAAATATCAAAATGTTTATATCAATTACTGAAGGGGTGATTGCTGCTGCAGTTGCCGGTGAATCACTAACGAGGTTCTGTCAATATTTTTTATTTAGTAGGTCAACGGCCACTTAGAACAGACTCAACAGAGGCCAACACGTCATTCATTAATGTAATGAAATTCTTTAAACTCATCATTGAATAACTAATCAAGATGAAAACCAAGCAGAGCTGGAGTCCCGTATGATTTTAATTAAGTATAAAAATTTCATGCATCGATAAAACTGCATGATATGTTAAAATTGGATTGTCGTTACATGAAATCTTATTTTTTGTGGTCACATACATTCTATATAGATAACTGTGCGTCTGTCTGTTCTGTTTTCTCCGACCCTACCGGAAGAAAAACTGGGAATTTGGTAAATATAGAGTTAGGTGATTCAATAAAGGGCATTTACTGTAAGCAGGCGAATATTAATTTTGTTGGTCAATTCTTGAACAAGTTAAAACAATAAAACTGCTTCATGTGACGTTTCAAACGAACTGGCCTATTATGAGATAGGAATACAAAGAGTAAGGGCTTGGCTCTTCATTCGATTTGACCACATTTTAATAGTGAAAGCATTTTATGCTTGTAAGTCTTACCAACCTATTTTACATGATATATTTTTAATGGGATTTTATTCCTTTTCGTAGAATATCTATTATCTGCAAGAAACTTATACCTGCATCTCACTTTATGGGAGTTGGAGTATGAACATTTCAGATTTCTAATTTTATTTGTTACTCGTATACTGCCCTTGCCTCGCTTCGGTAAAACTACGCCTTACGCTAAGAAGAAGTACCTTCATTATTTTAAATTAATTTATAACATTTTTATTTATGGACCGATTATAATAAAACAAACTAAATATTAAGTGATGCTTACTGCGATTAATTAGTGAAAACTAGAACGAAATCGGTTAAGCCGTTTCTGAGATTAGCGCGAACAAACGCACAGAAAAACAGAAAAAAAATTTAACAACTATTGTTTTGTGATATTGCTTTAATAAAGACCCCTAATAATGTTTTTTCTCATTTAGGATTTTATCTCGTAGTATACATAGATTTGTGCGTAAATTCTAGCTTGCTATACCAAATTTAGGCGTTCTAAGGAGTTTCGGCAGTGCCTAAGAGGTTTTATTAGGTGAGTCAGTCAGTCAATGACAAAATTGATGTAACTAAGATAGCAATAAAATCCAAATTCTAAAACCCAGCAAACAAAACTTCGAATGTTTTATAAGTTTGATTACTACATGTTATAGTAAGAACCGTTCGCTAAAAACTTGTCCGTAATCCATCGGAGTTATTCTCATTTAAAGACAAAGTTAGTTTAATGTATAAAGTTAGTTTAATATACGGCAACACAGCAATTGAAATTTACCTTTCATCATACAAGGCGGCACATCACAGTCCCTCGTGACGTTGGGCCTCTTCATACCTTCGCACGCAGCTGAAATGCGTTCTCTTCGCAGTCTCATTCCAGTGCGTACAGGGCGCCAAACACATCTCAGGATCCGATGCTGGCGGCCTTGGGTACCGCAAGGGCCTACACACTGGACGGTAAGGTATTTTTTTAATGTTAGACCAGATATTTTTAGGAGCTTGTAGTTATTTTCATTACCACCAAACTAGAATTGCCTCATTGGTCAACCAATTAGGGTTTCAAAACGAGCTTTAGCTTGGGTTATTGGACCAATTTTCATATAAAATGAGGATAGGCACACTCAATTTAATATAATAAAATATATAATAATATAAT